>CAWWDY010001249.1:0-50088 GCA_963942605.1 Poecilus cupreus | reverse complement strand
CTGTTTTCAGCTTGCAAAATCATACAAAATGCTGTTTTCAAGTATTTAAACTGTCATATTCATGTTTCTGTCGTGTATAATAGCTAATGTTGGTGAAAGCAAGATAAAAATGCTGTTTTAAGCATACAAAAACCAACAAAATGCTGGTTTCAAGTATTTAAACTATCATATTCATGTTTCTGTCGTGTATAATAGCTAATGTTGGTGAATGCAAGATAAAAATGCTGGTTTAAGCATGCAAAAGCATACAAAACACCGTTTTCAAGTATTTAAACTGTCATATTCATGTATATGTCGTGTGTAATGGCTTATGTTTGCAAAATCAAGATAAAATTGCTGTTTTCAGCTTGCAAAAACATACAAAATGCTGTTTTCAAGTATTTAAACTGTCATATTCTTATTTCTGTCGTGTATAATAGCTAATGTTGGTGAAAGCAAGATAAAAATGCTGTTTTAAGCATGCAAAAGCATACAAAACACCGTTTTTAAGTATTTAAACTGTCATTTTCATGTTTCTGTCGTGTATAATAGCTAGTGTTGGTGAAAGCAAGATTAAAATGCTGTTTTAGGCATGCAAAAGCATACAAAACACCGTATTCAAGTATTTAAACTGTCATATTCATGTATATGTCGTGTGTAATGGCTTATGTTTGCAAAATCAAGATAAAATTGTTGTTTTCAGCTTGCAAAAACATACAAAATGCTGTTTTCAAGTATTTAAACTGTCATATTCATGTTTCTGTCGTGTATAATAGCTAATGTTGGTGAAAGCAAGATAAAAATGCTGTTTTAAGCATGCAAAAGCATACAAAACACCGTTTTCAAGTATTTATACTGTCATATTCATGTATATACCGTGTGTAGTGGCTTATGTTTGCAAAATCAAGATAAAATAACTGTTTTCAGCTTGCAAAAACATACAAAATGCTGTTTTCAAGTATTTAAACTGTCATATTCATGTTTCTGTCGTGTATAATAGCTAATGTTGGTGAAAGCAAGATAAAAATGCTGTTTTAAGCATACAAAAGCATACAAAACACCGTTTTCAAGTATTTAAACTATCATATTCATGTTTCTGTCGTGTATAATAGCTAATGTTGGTGAATGCAAGATAAAAATGCTGGTTTAAGCATGCAAAAGCATACAAAACACCTTTTTCAAGAATTTAAAGTGTCAAATTCATGTTTCTGTCGTGTTTAATAGCTAATGGTAATGAAAGCAATATAAAAATGCTCTTTTAAGCATGCAAAAGCATACAAAACACCGTTTTCAAGTATTTAAACTGACATATTCATGTATATGTCGTGTGTAATGGCTAATATTTGCAAAATCAAGATAAAATATCTGTTTTCAACTTGCAAAAGCATACAAAATGCATTTTAAAGTATTTAAATTGTCATATTCATGTTTCTGTCGTGTATAATAGCTAATGTTGGTGAAAGCAAGATAAAAATGCTGTTTTAAGCATGCAAAAGCATACAAAACACCGTTTTTAAGTATTTAAACTGTCAAATTAATGTATATGTCGTGTGTAATGGTTTATGTTTGCAAAATCAAGATAAAATAGCTGTTTCCAGCTTGCAAAAACGTACAAAATGCTGTTTTCAAGTATTTAAACTGTCATATTCATGTTTCTGTCGTGTATAATAGCTAATGTTGGAGAAAGCAAGATAAAAATGCTGTTTTAAGCATGCAAAAGCATACAAAACACCGTTTTCAAGTATTTAAACTGTCATATTTATGTATATGTTGTGTGTAATGGCTTATGTTTGCAAAATCAAGATTATATAGCTGTTTTCAGCTTGCAAAAACATACAAAATGTTGTTTTCAAGTATTTAAACTGTCATATTCATGTTTCTGTCGTGTATAATAGCTAATGTTGGTGAAAGCAAGATAAAAATTATCTTTTAAGCATGCAAAAGCATACAAAACACCGTTTTCAAGTATTTAAACTGTCATATTCATGTATATGCCGTGTGTAATGGCTTATGTTTGCAAAATCAAAATAAAATTGCGGGTTTCGGCTTGCAAAAACATACAAAATGCTGTTTTCTAGTATTTAAACTGTCATATTCATTTTTCTGTCGTGTATAATTGCTAATGTTGGTGAAAGCAAGATAAAAATGCTGTTTTAAGCATGCAAAAGCATACAAAACACCGTTTTCAAGAATTTTAACTGTCATATTCATGTATATGTCGTGTGTAATAGCTTATGTTTGCAAAATCAAGATAAAATTGCTGTTTTAAGCATGCAAAAGCATACAAAACACCGTTTTCAAGTATTTAAACTGTCATATTCATGTTTCTGTCGTGTATAATAGCTAATGTTGGTGAAAGCAAGATAAAAATGCTGTTTTAAGCATGCAAAAGGTTACAAAACACCGTTTTCAAGTATTAAAACTGTCATATTCATGTATATGTCGTATGTAATGGCTTATATTTTCAAAATCAAGATCAAATAGCTGTTTTCAGCTTGCAAGAACATACAAAATGCTGTTTTCAAGTATTTAAACTGTCATATTCATGTTTTTGTCGTGTATAATAGCTAATGTTGGTGAAAGCAAGTTAAAAATGCTGTTTTAAGCATGCAAAAGCATACAAAACACCGTTTTCAAGTATTTAAAGTGTCATGTTCATGTTTCTGTAGTGTATAATAGCTAATGTTGGTGAAAGCAAGATAAAAATGCTGTTTCAAGCATGCAAAAGCATACAAAACACCGTTTTCAAGTATTTAAACTGTCATTTTAATGTATATGTCGTGTGTAATGGCTTATGTTTGCAAAATCAAGAAAAAAAAGCTGTTTTCATCTTGCAAAAACATACGAAATGCTGTTTTCAAGTATTTAAACTGTCATATTCATGTTTCTGTCGTGTATAATAGCTAATGTTGGTGAAAACAAGATAAAAATGCTGTTTTAAGCATGCAAAAGCATACAAAACACCGTTTTCAAGTATTTAAACTTTCATATTCATGTATATGTCGTGCGTAATGGCTTATGTTTGCAAAATCAAGATAAAATAGCTGTTTTCAGCTTGCAAAAACATACGAAATGCTGTTTTCAAGTATTTAAACTGTCATATTCATGTTTCTGTCGTGTATAATAGCTAATGTTGGTGAAAGCAAGATAAAAATGCTGTTTTAAGCATGCAAAAGCATACAAAACACCGTTGTCAAGTATTTAAACTGTCATATTCATGTATATATCGTGTGTAATGGCTTATGTTTGCAAAATCAAGATAAAATTGCTGTTTTCAGCTTGCAAAAACATACAAAATGCTGTTTTTAAGTATTTAAACTGTCATATTCATGTTTCTGTCGTGTATAATAGCTAATGTTGGTGAAAGCAAGATAAAAATGCTGTTTTAAGTATGCAAAAGCATACAAAACACCGTTTTCAAGTATTTAAACTGTCATATTTATGTATATGTCGTGTGTAATGGCTTATGTTTGCAAAATCAAGATAAAATAGCTGTTTTCAGCTTGCAAAAACATACAAAATGCTGTTTTCAAGTATTTAAACTGTCATATTCATGTTTCTGTCGTGTATAATAGCTAATGTTGGTGAAAGCAAGATAAAAATGCTGTTTTAAGCATGCAAAAGCATACAAAACACCGTTTTCAAGTATTTAAACTGTCATATTCATGTTTCTGTCGTGTATAATAGCTAATGTTGGTGAAAGCAAGATAAAAATGCTGTTTTAAGCATGCAAAAGTTTACAAAACACCGTTTTCAAGTATTAAAACTGTCATATTCATGTATATGTCGTATGTAATGGCTTATATTTGCAAAATCAAGATAAAATAGCTGTTTTCAAGTATTTAAACTGTCATATTCATGTTTCTGTCGTGTATAATAGCTAATGTTGGTGAAAGCAAGTTAATAATGCTGTTTTAAGCATGCAAAAGCATACAAAACACCGTTTTCAAGTATTTAAAGTGTCATGTTCATGTTTCTGTAGTGTATAATAGCTAATGTTGGTGAAAGCAAGATAAAAATGCTGTTTCAAGCATGCAAAAGCATACAAAACACCGTTTTCAAGTATTTAAACTGTCATATTAATGTATATGTCGTGTGTAATGGCTTATGTTTGCAAAATCAAGAAAAAAAAGCTGTTTTCAGCTTGCAAAAACATACGAAATGCTGTTTTCAAGTATTTAAACTGTCATATTCATGTTTCTGTCGTGTATAATAGCTAATGTTGGTGAAAGCAAGATAAAAATGCTGTTTTAAGCATGCAAAAGCATACAAAACACCGTTTTCAAGTATTTAAACTTTCATATTCATGTATATGTCGTGCGTAATGGCTTATGTTTGCAAAATCAAGATAAAATAGCTGTTTTCAGCTTCAAAAAACATACGAAATGCTGTTTACAAGTATTTAAACTGTCATATTCATGTTTCTGTCGTGTATAATACCTAATGTTGGTGAAAGCAAGATAAAATGCTGTTTTAAGCATGCAAAAGCATACAAAACACCGTTTTCAAGTATTTAAACTGTCATATTCATGTTTCTGTCGTGTATAATATATAATGTTGGTGAAAGCAAGATAAAAATGCAGTTTTAAGCATGCAAAAGCATACAAAACACCGTTTTCAAGTATTTAAACTGTCATATTCATGTATATGTCGTATGTAATGGCTTATGTTTGCAAAATCAAGATAAAATAGCTGTTTTCAGCTTGCAAAAACATACAAAATGCTGTTTTCAAGTATTTAAACTGCCTTATTCATGTTTCTGTCGTGTATAATAGCTAATGTTGGTGAAAGCAAGATAAAAATGCTGTTTTAAGCATGCAAAAGCATACAAAACACCGTTTTCAAGTATTTAAACTGTCATATTCATGTATATGTCGTATGTAATGGCTTATGTTTGCAAAATCAAGATAAAGTAGCTGTTTTCAGCTTGCAAAAACATACAAAATGCTGTTTTCAAGTATTTAAACTGGCATATTCATGTTTCTGTCGTGTATAATAGCTAATGTTGGTAAAAGCAAGATAAAAATGCTGTTTTAAGCATGCAAAACCATACAAAACACCGTTTTCAAGTATTTAAACTGTCATATTCATGTATATGTCGTGTGTAATGGCTTATGTTTGCAAATTTCTGTCGTGTATAATAGCTATTGTTGGTGAAAGCAAGATAAAACTGCTGTTTCAAGCATGCAAAAGCATACAAAACACCGTTTTCAAGTATTTAAACTGTCATATTCATGTTTCTGTCGTGTATAATAGCTAATGTTGGTGAAAGCAAGATAAAAATAGTGTTTCAAGCATGCAAAAGCATACAAAACACCGTTTTCAAGTATTTAAACTGTCATATTAATGTATATGTTGTGTGTAATGGCTTATGTTTGCAAAATCAAGAAAAAAAAGCTGTTTTCAGCTTGCAAAAACATATGAAATGCTGTTTTCAAGTATTTAAACTGTCATATTCATGTTTTTGTCGTGTATAATAGCTAATGTTGGTGAAAGCAAGATAAAAATGCTGTTTTAAGCATGCAAAAGCATACAAAACACCTTTTTCAAGTATTTAAACTGTCATATTCATGTATATGTCGTATTGTAGCATTTAAAGCTTGCGAATATTACGAAGAATCAAAATATATGGGTGGAGAAGCTGGGATATATCCGATTATATATCAAAAACCAATGTTTATTGAAGGGCAATATTTTATTTTCGACTGACTTTTACGTTTTTTAATAACAAATTTTTTTTGAAAAATAAATAACACAGTCATGACAACATTTTAAAGACAAGGTTACTACAAAAGAATACAAAATAAATACTTAGGTTGCTATTTATAAATTTTTAATACAAAACATAAAAGCACCTGTGCTGACGCGGGTAAAGCGATAATAACAATCAAAATCGAGTTACTCGCGTCGGCACAGGAGCTCCCCTCCGCCGAATGGAGTCGACCACTAGAGCCATCTGATGGGCCCTCCGACAGTTTTCATATTCCACCAGATCCATGTATGCCGGCTTCAGACGATCAATTGAGACTATTTGGCTTGAATTTTTGATTTCAATTGTGAAGAATTTGTTCCCTCGCTCTATCACACGCCATGGGCCCGTATAAGTATGTGATAGCTTGTGTCTAGCGCCATCTGCTCGTAGGAAGACGAATTGACATGACTGAAGGTCTTTGTGTATGAAAGGAGTTATTTGACGTGTACGTGGATTCTTGTAAGTTGTGTTTGAAAAGGTATTTCTTAATTGTGTTAGTAAATCATGTTCGTTTAGTTTTGGGACAGTAGTTTGGATGAAAATTTCACCAGGAATTCTTAAATTTTCTCCATATACAAGTTCTGCGGGTGAACATTGTATAGGTTCTTTAATAGCGGTTCTGAATCCTAATAAAATTAGAGGTAAGTGTTCTAACCAATTATTGGTTGTTAGTTTAGCTATAATAGCTGTTTTGATTTGTTTGTTAAGTATTTCGACTGCACCATTGCTTTGCGGGTGATAGGAAGTTGTTCTAATTCTGTTAGATCCTAGAAAATAGGTAAGTTCTTTGAAAAGTTTGGATTCGAACGGTGTTCCTTGATCTGTAGTAATCGTAAGAGGTATGCCGAATCTAGGTACATATTGTTCGTAAAAAGTTTTTGCTATTTTAATTGCTGAAGCTTCTTTCAAGGGATATGCTTCCGGCCATCGCGAAAATCTATCAACTATAGTGAAAATGTACCGAAAGTTATGTATTTTTGGAAGTGGTCCTATAATATCCATGTGAATGTGTTGAAAGCGACCCGTTGGGTTTTTAAAAGGTTGTAATGGTGAACGAGTGTGTCTGGAAGTTTTTGATTTTTGACAGTTGATACATTGTTTGCACCACGTGTAAATATTTTTAGCCATGTGAGGCCAAAAATATTTAGAGGAGATGAGCTTGTTCGAAGCTCTGTAAGAGGAGTGTGATAAATTATGAAATTTATCGAAAATGACTCGACGGAATTTTGGAGGTAAATAAGGTCTTGGAGATCCTTGACTTACTTCACAAAAGATCTTAATGTCGAGAAATGGTAAACACATTTTCTTGAGAGAAATTTTTGAATTCTCAGTTTTTGACAGTAAATTAGTTAGCTCGGTATCAGAAAGCTGTGCTTGATGGATTTTTTGTGGTGTAATTTCTTGCAAAGAGATGGTTTCGATACGTGAAAGTGTATCAGCCACTATATTTTCTTTACCTTTAATGTATCGAATGTCAGATGTAAATTGTGCAATGTAATCTAGATGTCTGAATTGTCGAGGGGTTCTTTCCGCTTTTACGAATAAGGAAGTTGATAGTGGTTTGTGATCTGTCAAGATAAAAAAATTTCTTCCTTCTACAAAATGTCTGAAGTGTTTTGTTGCTAAAAAGGCTGCTAATAATTCTCTGTCAAAAACTGAGTAATTCGTTTCTGCTTTTGAAAGTTTCTTGGAGAAAAAAGCTAGGGGCTTCCAAGTGTTGTCAGAAAATTGTTGTAGGACGGCGCCTACTGCGGAAGAAGATGCGTCTACTGCTATTGATAACTGAGCTGAATTATTTGGGAAAACTAGGAAAGACGCATTGATTAATTTATTTTTAACTTCATTGAAAACGTTAAGTGAGGATTCTGTCCATGGTAAGATATCATTTTGTTTTTTGTGTAAAATCATTTCGTAAAATGGGGAAAGTGTTGGTGCAAAATGTGGAATGAATCTGTGATAGTAGTTAATCATTCCTAAAAATCTATGTAACCCTTTACATGTTTTGGGTGGTGGAAAATCAACAATGGTCTTAATTCTGTCATTTGCTGGTTTCTTTAGTGACATTATGACCTAAAAAGTTAATGGATGAGACATTAAATTCACACTTTTCTGGTTTGATTTTAATGCCAAATGAATTTAATCTTTCAAATAAAATTTTAAGATGCTTGTGATGTTCATTTTGGTTTTTGCTTGCGATTAAAATGTCATCAATATTGATAAAAATGAAATCAAGATCGGATAATATTTCATTCATAAATCTTTGGAAAGATTGAGCTGCATTTCTAAGACCAAATGGCATTCTAGTGAATTCATTAAGCCCGAATGGTGTTGTAATAGCTGTTAAATAGATATCTTCTTCTGCGACTGGAATTTGATGGTAGGCTCTTACTAGATCGACTTTTGAAAAAACTCTGCAGTCATGTAGATTGTTGTGGAATGAGTGTATATGTGGCAAAGGATATCTGTCTGGAATTGTTGCCAAATTTAAAGCCCTGTAGTCTCCACATGGTCTCCAAGAATTTTCTTCCTTTTTGGCAACCATGTGTAGAGGTGAAGAAACTGATGATGAAGAAACTCTGCAAATTCCTAGTTTGATCATATCATCAAATTCCTCTTTTGCAATTTTAAATTTTTCTGGGTTTAATTTTCTTGGTTTTGCGTGTGGTAATTCACCATTTATAGCTATGTGGTGTTTAACTTTATGAATTACAGGTTCATTGAAATTAATAGGTGATGTAATGTTAGGAAATTGTTTGATTAAGTTTGTTACTGTCTTATTGGGGCAATTGATGTTTGTTAAATTGTTAATTTTGATGTTTGCCACTTGCTGTGCATGTTTTTCTATTAATTTTTTATTTTTAAGGTCTAATAGGAGATTGAAATTGGAAATAAAATCAGCTCCTAAAATTGGTTGGCTGACGTTAGCGATAATAAATCGGAATGTAAAAGGTTTGCTTAAATCAAGGTCTACTGTAAGGGTTTTGGAGCCAAATGTTTTTATGTTAGTGTCATTAACTGCAGATAAAAGAAATTTTGGATTAGGGTGTTTTAATTTACAGAAGGAATTGGGAATAACTGAAATTTCTGCTCCTGAGTCAACCAAAAACTGTAGTTTGTTTATTTTGTCAAAAACGTGCAAGCGACATGATTTGAAAGTTACACTACTAGTCGCTAACGTAGGCAACATTATTCGTTTAAATGATCTTGATTTGATTTTTTTATTGACTGGAAAGCGCAAGGTTTATTACATTTAAAAGCCCTGTTTCCAAATTGCGTGTGATACCAGCAAACTGATGAGTTTGAGTCATATTGATTTGTTGTATAATTTTGTTTAAAATCTGACATCTTTGAATGTGTCAATATTTTTTAATAATTTGGTGAAATCAGATCGCAATTCCTTGATTTCTTGTTTGACGGTAGAAATGTCATCTGATTTTTGATTATCGGTAAATTGTTGGCTCTTAAATTTTGAGAAATGATAATTGTCTTTGTTAGTTTTTACAGCTGATAGGTTGGGTTTTTCAAGTTCCCAAATTTTGTCTGCAATAGTAAGCAATTCTGAAATTGGTTTGTTGTGAAGAGGAATGAGTCCAATATTAACAGATGATGGAAGTTTCCGCATCCAAAGTTTAAAAAGTAGGTCATTGTTAAAGTAAGATTTATTTCCCGCAAAAGCAACAATTTTCCTGTATGATTCGGAAGGTCTGTCAAAATCAAAATCTGTTTTTGATAGGATTTCTTCCAAACTACGTTCCTCACTTATTGAGTGTCTGTCAATTAAATTAGTTTTAAGGAATTCATATTTGTTTTGAAGTGGTGGTGTGTGTAAAATATCAGTGATAGAAATAATACCTTCCTGAGGCATGGCTGCTAACACATGATTATATTTTGTCTCGTCCCGTGTGATATGAGCGAGTCGGAATTGTGCTTCGATACATGTAAACCAGGCTGAGGGACTGTGGCTCCAAAATTGGGGTAATTTGATAGTGAAAGAGGCATTTTGTGAGACCTCTTCTGCCGGCATACTCGGGTCCAGAGGAACACCAACATTGACGCCTGCAGTGGGCGACGCCATTCTCCGAGGTGTAGGCCCTATGTACACAAAAAATAAATATAGAAGGTAAAGAAATGGATTGCTATACTGTTGTAAAAAGTTTCCTTTTCGGGCTTTAAATTTTAAACTTAATTGACAGAAAGTTTATATTATTTTAAGAATATAATATAAATGATACTGAAATCCTCTTCATCGAAATTTGATTGAAATCAAAGAACCATGATTTCTTGAACAGTAGAAGTAGAATGAAGATCAGTCTTGTGGATTGTTTCTGGTCGCTGTTGCTGCTGCTGCTTGGCTGAGTCACCGATTCTAGTCACACCGAATCCCGGGAAATCTCAGACTCCCTGTACGCTCGCCGCTAACGTTGCTCCTTGGCTGAATCACCGGTTCGGACTTGACCAAATAAAATGAAGGCTGGCCTGGTACAGAGCTTGAATTCTTTGAAAGGCTTGTTCAATGTCGGGGTCACCAATGTAGCATTTAAAGCTTACAAATATTACGAAGAATCAAAATATATGGGTGGAGAAGCTGGGATATATCCGATTATAAATCAAAAACCAATGTTTATTGAAGGGCAATATTTTATTTTCGACTGACTCTTACGTTTTATAACAAATTGTTTTTTGAAAAATAAATAACACAGTCATGACAACATTTTAAAAACAAGGTTACTACAAAAGAATACAAAATAAATACTTAGGTTGCTATTTATAAATTTTTAATACAAAACATAAAAGCACCTGTGCTGACGCGGATAAAGCGATAATAACAATCAAAATCGAGTTACTCGCGTCGGCACAGAGGTTTGGGGTTTGGGGTTCGAGGTTTGAGGTTTGGGGTTCGAGGTTTGAGGTTTGGGGTTGAGGTTTAGAGTTTGAAGTTTGGGGTTGGGGGTTTGAGTTTTGGGGTTTGGGGTTGAGGTTTGGGGTTGAGGTTTGGGGTTGAGGTTTGGGGTTTGAGGTTAGTGATTTGGGGTTCGAAGTTTGAGGTTTTGGGTTCGATGTTTGAGGTTTGGGGTTGAGGGTTGGGGTTTGAGTTTGGGGATTGGGGTTCGGGGTTTTAGGTTTGGTGTTTGTGGTGTTTGGATTGGGTAAAATGTTTCTTTCGTGCGAAACGGCGAATTATGAGATTCAAATTGCTGTTTTAAACTTGTAAAAACATAAAAAACGCTGTTTGCTAATTAAACTGATGAATTTCTTTTGTTGGAAACTGCGGATTTTTGTGAAATCACGATAAAACGCTGTTTTCAACTATTCAAACTGATAAATTCATGTTTCTTTCGTGCGAAACGGCGATTTATGAGAAATGACGATAAAATTGCTGTTTTAAACTTGCAAAAACATAGAAAAACGCTGTTTTTATCTATTCAAACTGACAAATTCATGTTTCTTTTGTGCGAAACGGCGATTTATGAGAATTGACGATAAAATTGCTGTTTTGAACTTGCAAAAACATAGAAAAACGCTGTTTTTAACTATTCAAACTGATAAATTCAGCTTTCTTTTGTGCGAAACGGCGATTTATGAGAAATGACGATAAAATTGCTGTTTTAAACTTGCAAAAACATAGAAAAACACTGTTTTTAACTATTCAAACTGATTAATTCAGGTTTTTTTCGTTGGAAACGATGAATTTTTGTGAAATCACGATAAAACTGCTGTTTTAAACTTGCAAAAACATAGAAAAACGCTGTTTTCAACTATTCAAACTGATAAATTCATGTTTCTTACGTTCGAAACGGTGGATTTTTGTGAAATCACGATAAAATTGCTGTTTTAAGTTTGCAAAAACATAGAAAAACGCTGTTTTCAACTATTCAAACTGACAAATTAATGTTTCTTCCGTGCGAAACGGCGATTTATGAGAAATGACGATAAAATTGCTGTTTTAAACTTGCAAAAACATAGAAAAACGCTGTTTTCAACTATTCAAACTGATAAATTCATGTTTCTTTCGTGCGAAACGGCGATTTATGAGAAATGACGATAAAACTGCTGTTTTAAACTTGCAAAAACTCAGAAATTGATGTATTTTACTATTCAAACTGACAAATTCATGTTTCTTCCGTGCGAAACGGCGATTTATGAGAAATGACGATAAAATTGCTGTTTTAAACTCGCAAAAACATAGAAAAACGCTGTTTTCAATTATTTAAACTGACAAATTCATGTTTCTTCCGTGCGAAACGGCGATTTATGAGAAATGACGATAAAATTGCTGTTTTAAACTCGCACAAACATAGAAAAACGCTATTTTCAACAACTCAAACTGATAAATTCATGTTTTTTTAATGCGAAACGGCGATTTATGAGAAATGACGATAAAATTGCTGTTTTAAACTTGCAAAAACATAGAAATTGCTGTTTTTTACTATTCAAACTGACAAATTCATGTTTCTTCCGTGCGAAACGGCGATTTATGAGAAATGACGATAAAATTGCTGTTTTAAACTCGCAAAAACATAGAAAAACGCTGTTTTCAATTATTTAAACTGACAAATTCATGTTTCTTCCGTGCGAAACGGCGATTTATGAGAAATGACGATAAAATTGCTGTTTTAAACTTGCACAAACATATAAAAACGCTATTTTCAACAACTCAAACTGATAAATTCATGTTTCTTTCGTGCGAAACGGCGATTTATAAGAAATGTCGATAAAATTTCTGTTTTAAACTTACAAAAACATAGAAAAACGCTGTTTTCAACTATTTAAACTGATAAATTCATGTTTCTTACGTTCGAAACGGTGGATTTTTGTGAAATCACGATAAAATTGCTGTTTTAAACTTGCAAAAACATAGAAAAACGCTGTTTTCAACTATTCAAACTGACAAATTCATGTTTCTTCCGTGCGAAACGGCGATTTATGAGAAATGACGATAAAATTGCTGTTTTAAACTTGCAAAAACATAGAAAAACGCTGTTTTCAACTATTCAAACTGATAAATTCATGTTTCTTTCGTGCGAAACGGCGATTTTTGAGAAATGACGATAAAATTGCTGTTTTAAACTTGCAAAAACATAGAAAAACGCTGTTTTGAACTATTCAAACTGACAAATTCATGTTTCCTTTGTGTGAAACGGCGATTTATGAGAAATGACGATAAAATTGCTGTTTTAAACTTGCAAAAACATAGAAAAACGCTGTTTTGAACTATTCAAACTGACAAATTCATGTTTCTTTCGTGCGAAACGGCGATTTATGAGAAATGACGATAAAATTCCTGTTTTAAACTTGCAAAAACAAGAGAAACACTGTCTTCAACTATTCAAACTGATTAATTCATGTTTCTTACGTTCGAAACGGTGGATTTTTGTGAAATCACGATAAAATTACTGTTTTAAACTTGCAAAAACATAGAAAAACGCTGTTTTCAACTATTCAAACAGACAAATTCATGTTTCTTCCGTGCGAAACGGCGATTTATGAGAAATGACGATAAAATTGCTGTTTTAAACTTGCAAACACATAGAAAAACGCTGTTTTCAACTATTCAAACTGATAAATTCATATTTCTTTCGTGCGAAACGGCGATTTATGAGAAATGACGATAAAACTGCTGTTTTAAACTTGCAAAAACATAGAAATTGCTGTATTTTACTATTCAAATTGACAAATTCATGTTTCTTCCGTTCGAAACGGTGGATTTTTGTGAAATCACGATAAAATTGCTGTTTTAAACTTGCAAAAACATAGAAAAACGCTGTTTTCAACTATTCAAACAGACAAATTCATGTTTCTTCCGTGCGAAACGGCGATTTATGAGAAATGACGATAAAATTGCTGTTTTAAACTTGCAAACACATAGAAAAACGCTGTTTTCAACTATTCAAACTGATAAATTCATATTTCTTTCGTGCGAAACGGCGATTTATGAGAAATGACGATAAAACTGCTGTTTTAAACTTTCAAAAACATAGAAAACGCTGTTTAGAACTATCCAAACTGACAAATTCAGTTTTGTGGTTTGGGGTTCGAGGTTTGAGGTTCGGGGTTGAGGTTTGAGGTTTGGGGTTCGAGTTTTGGGGTTTGGGGTTGAGGTTTGGGGTTTGAGGTTTGGGGTTCGCGGTTTGAGGTTTGGGGTTGGGGTTCGGTGTTTGAGGTTTGGGGTTTGGGGTTCGAGGTTTGAGGTTTGGGGTTCGAGGTTTGAGGTTTGGGGTTGAGGTTTGGAGTTTGAGGTTTGGGGTTGGGGGTTTGAGTTTTGGGGTTTGGGGTTGAGGTTTGGGGTTGAGGTTGGGGGTTGAGGTTTGGGGTTGAGGTTTGGGGTTTGAGGTTAGTGATTTGGGGTTCGAAGTTTGAGGTTTTGGGTTCGAGGTTTGAGGTTTGGGGTTGAGGGTTGGGGTTTGAGTTTGGGGATTGGGGTTGGGGGTTTTAGGTTTGGTGTTTGTGGTGTTTGGATTGGGTAAAATGTTTCTTTCGTGCGAAACGGCGAATTATGAGATTCAAATTGCTGTTTTAAACTTGTAAAAACATAAAAAACGCTGTTTGCTAATTAAACTGATGAATTTCTTTTGTTGGAAACTGCGGATTTTTGTGAAATCACGATAAAACGCTGTTTTAAACTATTCAAACTGATAAATTCATGTTTCTTTCGTGCGAAACGGCGATTTATGAGAAATGACGATAAAATTGCTGTTTAAACTTGCAAAAACATAGAAAAACGCTGTTTTCTATTATTCAAACTGTTAAATTCATGTTTCTTTCGTGCGAAACGGCGATTTATGAGAATAGACGATAAAATTGCTGTTTTAAACTTGCAAAAACATAGAAATTGCTGTTTTTTACTATTCAAACTGACAAATTCATGTTTCTTCCGTGCGAAACGGCGATTTATGAGAAATAAAACTGCTGCTTTAAACTTGCAAAAACATTGAAAAACGCTTTTTTCAACTATTCAAACTGATAAATTCATGTTTATTTCGTGCGAAACTGCGATTTATGAGAAATGACAATAAAATTACTGTTTTAAACTTGCAAAAACAAGAGAAACGCTGTTTTTAACTATTTAAACTGATAAATTCATGTTTCTTTAGTTCGAAACGGTGGATTTTTGTGAAATCACGATGAAACTGCTGTTTTAAACTAGCAAAACCAAGAAAACGCTGTTTTCAACAATCTAAACTGACGTATTTAAAATGTTGTTTTAAACTTGCAAAAACATAGAAAACGCTGTTTAGAACTATCCAAACTGACAAATTCAGTTTTGTGGTTTGGGGTTCGAGGTTTGAGGTTCGGGGTTGAGGTTTGGGGTTTGAGGTTTGGGGTTTGAGTTTTGGGGTTTGGGGTTGAGGTTTGGGGTTTGAGGTTTGGGGTTCGCGGTTTGAGGTTTGGGGTTGGGGTTCGGTGTTTGAGGTTTGGGGTTTGGGGTTCGAGGTTTGAGGTTTGGGGTTCGAGGTTTGAGGTTTGGGGTTGAGGTTTGGGGTTGGGGGTTTGAGTTTTGGGGTTTGGTGTTGAGGTTTGGGGTTGAGGTTGGGGGTTGAGGTTTGGGGTTGAGGTTTGGGGTTTGAGGTTAGTGATTTGGGGTTCGAAGTTTGAGGTTTTGGGTTCGAGGTTTGAGGTTTGGGGTTGAGGGTTGGGGTTTGAGTTTGGGGATTGGGGTTTGGGGTTTTAGGTTTGGTGTTTGTGGTGTTTGGATTGGGTAAAATGTTTCTTTCGTGCGAAACGGCGAATTATGAGATTCAAATTGCTGTTTTAAACTTGTAAAAACATAAAAAACGCTGTTTGCTAATTAAACTGATGAATTTCTTTTGTTGGAAACTGCGGATTTTTGTGAAATCACGATAAAACGCTGTTTTCAACTATTCAAACTGATAAATTCATGTTTCTTTCGTGCGAAACGGCGATTTATAAGAAATGTCGATAAAATTTCTGTTTTAAACTTACAAAAACATAGAAAAACGCTGTTTTCAACTATTTAAACTGATAAATTCATGTTTCTTACGTTCAAAACGGTGGATTTTTGTGAAATCACGATAAAATTGCTGTTTTAAACTTGCAAAAACATAGAAAAACGCTGTTTTCAACTATTCAAACTGACAAATTCATGTTGCTTCCGTGCGAAACGGCGATTTATGAGAAATGACGATAAAATTGCTGTTTTAAACTTGCAAAAACATAGAAAAACGCTGTTTTCAACTATTCAAACTGATAAATTCATGTTTCTTTCGTGCGAAACGGCGATTTATGAGAAATGACGATAAAATTGCTGTTTTGAACTTGCAAAAACATAGAAAAACGCTGTTTTGAACTATTCAAACTGACAAATTCATGTTTCCTTTGTGTGAAACGGCGATTTATGAGAAATGACGATAAAATTGCTGTTTTAAACTTGCAAAAACATAGAAATTGCTGTTTTTTACTATTCAAACTGACAAATTCATGTTTCTTCCGTGCGAAACGGCGATTTATGAGAAATGACGATAAAATTGCTGTTTTAAAATCGCAAAAACATAGAAAAAACGCTGTTTTCAATTATTTAAACTGATAAATTCATGTTTCTTTCGTGCGAAACGGCGATTTATGAGAAATGACGATAAAATTGCTGTTTTAAACTTGCAAAAACATAGAAATTGCTGTTTTTTACTATTCAAACTGACAAATTCATGTTTCTTCCGTGCGAAACGGCGATTTATGAGAAATGACGATAAAATTGCTGTTTTAAACTCGCAAAAACATATAAAAACGCTGTTTTCAATTATTTAAACTGACAAATTCATGTTTCTTCCGTGCGAAACGGCGATTTATGAGAAATGACGATAAAATTGCTGTTTTAAACTTGCACAAACATAGAAAAACACTATTTTCAACAACTCAAACTGATAAATTCATGTTTCTTTCGTGCGAAACGGCGATTTATGAGAAATGACGATAAAATTGCTGTTTTAAACTTGCAAAAACATAGAAAAACGCTGTTTTCAACTGTTCAAACTGATAAGTTCATGTTTCTTTTGTGCGAAACGGCGATTTATGAGAAATGACGATCAAATTGCTGTTTTAAATTTGCAAAAACAAGAGAAACGCTGTTTTCAACTATTTAAACTGATAAATTCATGTTTCTTTAGTTCGAAACGGTGGATTTTTGTGAAATCACGATGAAACTGCTGTTTTAAACTAGCAAAACCAAGAAAACGCTGTTTTCAACAATCTAAACTGACGTATTTAAAATGCTGTTTTAAACTTGCAAAAACATAGAAAACGCTGTTTTGAACTGTCCAACTGACAAATTCAGTTTTGTGGTCTGGGGTTCGAGGTTTGAGGTTTGGGGTTGAGGCTTGGGGTTGGTGGTTTGGGTTTCGAGTTTTGGGGTTTGTGGTTGAGGTTTGGGGTTTGAGGTTTGGGGTTCGCGGTTTGAGGTTTGGGGTTGGGGTACGGTGTTTGAGGTTTGGGGTTTGGGGTTCGAGGTTTGAGGTTTGGGGTTCGAGGTTTGAGGTTTGGGGTTGAGGTTTGGAGTTTGAGGTTTGGGGTTGGGGGTTTGAGTTTTGGGGTTTGGGGTTGAGGTTTGGGGTTGAGGTTGGGGGTTGAGGTTTGGGGTTGAGGTTTGGGGTTTGAGGTTAGTGATTTGGGGTTCGAAGTTTGAGGTTTTGGGTTCGAGGTTTGAGGTTTGGGGTTGAGGGTTGGGGTTTGAGTTTGGGGATTGGGGTTCGGGGTTTTAGGTTTGGTGTTTGTGGTGTTTGGATTGGGTAAAATGTTTCTTTCGTGCGAAACGGCGAATTATGAGATTCAAATTGCTGTTTTAAACTTGTAAAAACATAAAAAACGCTGTTTGCTATTTAAACTGATGAATTTCTTTTGTTGGAAACTGCGGATTTTTGTGAAATCACGATAAAACGTTGTTTTAAACTATTCAAACTGATAAATTCATGTTTCTTTTGTGCGAAACGGCGATTTATGAGAAATGACGATAAAATTGCTGTTTTAAACTTGCACAAACATAGAAAAACGCTATTTTCAACAACTCAAACTGATAAATTCATGTTTCTTTCGAGCGAAACGGCGATTTATGAGAAATGACGCTAAAATTGCTGTTTTAAACTTGCAAAAACATAGAAAAACGCTGTTTTCAACTGTTCAAACTGATAAATTCATGTTTCTTTTGTGCGAAACGGCGATTTATGAGAAATGACGATAAAATTGCTGTTATAAACTTGCAAAAACATAGAAAAACGCTGTTTTCAACTATTCAAACTGATAAATTCATGTTTATTTCGTGCGAAACTGCGATTTATGAGAAATGACGATAAAATTACAGTTTTAAACTTGCAAAAACAAGAGAAACGCTGTTTTCAACTATTTAAACTGATAAATTCATGTTTCTTTAGTTCGAAACGGTGGATTTTTGTGAAATCACGATAAAACTGCTGTTTTAAACTAGCAAAACCAAGAAAACGCTCTTTTCAACAATCTAAACTGACGTATTTAAAATGTTGTTTTAAACTTGCAAAAACATAGAAAACGCTGTTTAGAACTATCCAAACTGACAAATTCAGTTTTGTGGTTTGGGGTTCGAGGTTTGAGGTTCGGGGTTGAGGTTTGGGGTTTGAGGTTTGGGGTTCGAGTTTTGGAGTTTGGGGTTGAGGTTTGGGGTTTGAGGTTTGAGGTTTTGGGTTCGAGGTTTGAGGTTTGGGGTTGAGGGTTGGGGTTTGAGTTTGGGGATTGGGGTTTGGGGTTTTAGGTTTGGTGTTTGTGGTGTATGGATTGGGTAAAATGTTTCTTTCGTACGAAACGGCGAATTATGAGATTCAAATTGCTGTTTTAAACTTGTAAAAACATAAAAAACGCTGTTTGCTAATTAAACTGATGAATTTCTTTTGTTGGAAACTGCGGATTTTTGTGAAATCACGATAAAACGTTGTTTTAAACTATTCAAACTGATAAATTCATGTTTCATTCGTGCGAAACGGCGATTTATGAGAAATGACGATAAAATTGCTGTTTAAACTTGCAAAAACATAGAAAAACGCTGTTTTCAACTATTCAAACTGTTAAATTCATGTTTCTTTCAGGCGAAACGGCGATTTATGAGAAATGACGATAAAATTGCTGTTTTAAACTTGCAAAAACATAGAAAAACGCTGTTTTTATCTATTCAAACTGACAAATTCATGTTTCTTTCGTGCGAAACGGCGATTTATGAGAATTGACGATAAAATTGCTGTTTTTAACTTGCAAAAACATAAAAAAACGCTGTTTTTATCTATTTAAACTGATAAATTCAGCTTTTTTTTGTGCGAAACGGCGATTTATGAGAAATGACGATAAAATTGCTGTTTTAAACTTGCAAAAACATAGAAAAACGCTGTTTTGAACTATTCAAACTGACAAATGCATGTTTCTTTCGTGTGAAACTGCGTTTTATGAGAAATGACGATACAAATGCTGTTTTAAACTTGCAAAAGCATAGAAAAACGCTGTTTTTAACTATTCAACCTGACAAATTCATGTTTCTTTCGTGTGAAACGGCGTTTTATGAGAAATGACGATACAATTGCTGTTTTAAACTTGCAAAAACATAGAAAAACGCTGTTTTCAACTATTTAAACTGATAAATTCATGTTTCTTTCGTGCGAAACGGCGATTACTGAAAAATGACGAAAAAATTGCTGTTTTAAACTGGTCAAAACATAGAAAAACGCTGTTTTCAACTATTCAAACTAATAAATTCATGTTTCTTTTGTGCGAAACGGCGATTTATGAGAAATGACGATAAAATTGGTGATTTATAATAGCAAAAACATAGAAAAACGCTGTTTTTAACTATTCAAACTGATAAATTCAGGTTTTTTACGTTGGAAACGATGAATTTTTGTGAAATCACGATAAAACTGCTGTTTTAAACTTGCAAAAACATAGAAAAACGCTGTTTTCAACTATTCAAACTGACAAATTCATTTTTCTTCCGTGCGAAACGGCGATTTATGAGAAATGACGATAAAATTGCTGTTTTAAACTTGCAGAAACATAGAAAAACGCTGTTTTCAACTATTCAAACTGATAAATTCATGTTTCTTCCGTGCGAAACGGCGATTTATGAGAAATGACGATAAAATTGCTGTTTTAAACTTGCAAAAACATAGAAAAACGCTGTTTTGAACTATTCAAACTGACAAATTCATGTTTCTTTCGTGTGAAACGGCGATTTATGAGAAATGACGATAAAATTGCTGTTTTAAACTTGCAAAAACATAGAAAAACGCTGTTTTGAACTATTCAAACTGACAAATTCTTGTTTCTTTCGTGCGAAACGGCGATTTATGAGAAATGACGATAAAATTGCTGTTTTAAACTTGCAAAAACATAGAAAAACGCTGTTTTCAACTACTCAAACTGATAAATTCATGTTTCTTACGTTCGAAACGGTGGATTTTTGTGAAATCACGATAAAATTGCTGTTTTAATCTTGCAAAAACATAGAAAAACGCTGTTTTCAACTATTCAAACTGATAAATTCATGTTTCTTACGTTCAAAACGGTGGATTTTTGTGAAATCACGATGAAACTGCTGTTTTAAACTAGCAAAACCAAGAAAACGCTGTTTTCAACAATCTAAACTGACGTATTTAAAATGCTGTTTTAAACTTGCAAAAACATATAAAACGCTGTTTTGAACTATCCAAACTGACAAATTCAGTTTTGTGGTTTGGGGTTCGAGGTTTGAGGTTTGGGGTTGAGGTTTGGGGTTTGAGGTTTGGGGTTTGGGGTTCGAGTTTTAGGGTTTGGGGTTGAGTTTTGGGGTTTGAGGTTTGGGGTTCGCGGTTTGAGGTTTGGGGTTTGGGGTTCGAGGTTTGAGGTTTGGGGTTCGAGGTTTGAGGTTTGGGGTTGAGGTTTGGGGTTTGAGGTTTGGGGTTGGGGGTTCGAGTTTTGGGGTTTGGGGTTGAGGTTCGGGGTTGAGGTTTGGGGTTGAGGTTTGGGGTTGAGGTTTGGGGTTTGAGGTTAGGGATTTGGGGTTCGAAGTTTGAGGTTTGGGGTTCGAGGTTTGAGGTTTGGGGTTGAGGGTTGGGGTTTGAGTTTGGGGATTGGGGTTCGGGGTTTTAGGTTTGGTATTTGTGGTGTTTGGATTGGGTAAAATGTTTCTTTCGTGCGAAACGGCGAATTATGAGATTCAAATTGCTGTTTTAAACTTGTAAAAACATAAAAAACGCTGTTTGCTAATTAAACTGATGAATTTCTTTTGTTGGAAACTGCGGATTTTTGTAAAATCACGATAAAACGCTGTTTTCAACTATTCAAACTGATAAATTCATGTTTCGTTCGTGCGAAACGGCGATTTATGAGAAATGACGATAAAATTGCTGTTTAAACTTGCAAAAACATAGAAAAACGCTGTTTTCAACTATTCAAACTGATAAATTCATGTTTCTTTCGTGCGAAACGGCGATTTATGAGAAATGACGATAAAATTGCTGTTTTAAACTTGCAAAAACATAGAAAAACGCTGTTTTTATCTATTCAAACTGACAAATTCATGTTTCTTTCGTGCGAAACGGCGATTTATGAGAATTGACGATAAAATTGCTGTTTTAAACTTGCAAAAACATAGAAAAACGCTGTTTTTAACTATTGAAACTGATAAATTCAGCTTTCTTTTGTGCGAAACGGCGATTTATGAGAAATGACGATAAAATTGCTGTTTTAAACTTGCAAAAATATAGAAAAACACTGTTTTGAACTATTCAAACTGATTAATTTAGGTTTTTTTCGTTCGAAACGATGGATTTTTGTAAAATCACGATAAAACTGCTGTTTTAAACTTGCAAAAACATAGAAAAACGCTGTTTTCAACTATTCTAACTGATAAATTCATGTTTCTTTTGTGCGAAACGGCGATATATGAGAAATGACGATAAAATTGCTGTTTTAAACTTGCAAAAACATAGAAAAACGCTGTTTTCAACTATTCAAACTGATAAATTCATGTTTCTTTCGTGCGAAACGGCGATTTATGAGAAATGACGATAAAATTGCTGTTTTAAACTTGCAAAAGCATAGAAAAACGCTGTTTTGAACTATTCAAACTGACAAATTCATGCTTCTTTTGTGCGAAACGGCGATTTATGAGAAATGACGATAAAATTTCTGTTTTAAACTTGCAAAAACATAGAAAAACGCTGTTTTCAACTATTCAAACTGATAAATTCATGTTTCTTTCGTGCAAAACGGCGATTTCTGAAAAATGACGAAAAAATTGCTGTTTTAAACTTGTCAAAACATAGAAAAACGCTGTTTTCAACTATTCAAACTGATAAATTCATGTTTCTTTTGTGCGAATCGGCGATTTATGAGAAATGACGATAAAATTGGTGATTTATAATAGCAAAAACATAGAAAAACGCTGTTTTTAACTATTCAAACTGATAAATTCAGGTTTTTTTCGTTGGAAACGATGAATTTCTGTGAAATCACGATAAAACTGCTGTTTTAAACTTGCAAAAACATAGAAAAACGCTGTTTTCAACTATTCAAACTGACAAATTCATGTTTCTTCCGTGCGAAACGGCGATTTATGAGAAATGACGATAACATTGCTGTTTTAAACTTGCAGAAACATAGAAAAACGCTGTTTTCAACTATTCAAACTGATAAATTCATGTTTCTTTCGTGCGAAACGGCGATTTATGAGAAATGACGATAAAATTGCTGTTTTAAACTTGCAGAAACATAGAAAAACGCTGTTTTAAACTATTCAAACTGATAAATTCATGCTTCTTTCGTGCGAAACGGCGATTTATGAGAAATGACGATAAAATTTCTGTTTTAAACTTGCAAAAACATAGAAAAACGCTGTTTTCAACTATTTAAACTGATAAATTCATGTTTCTTTCGTGCGAAACGGCGATTTTTGAAAAATGACGATAAAATTGCTGTTTTAAACTGGTCAAAACATAGTAAAACGCTGTTTTCAACTATTCAAACTGAAAAATTCATGTTTCTTCTGTGCGAAACGGCGATTTATGAGAAATGACGATAAAATTGGTGTTTTAAACTTGCAAAAACATAGAAAAACGCTGTTTTTAACTTTTCAAACTGATAATTTCAGGTTTTTTTCGTTGGAAACGATGAATTTTTGTGGAATCACGATAAAACTGCTGTTTTAAACTTGCAAAAACATAGAAAACGCTGTTTTCAACTATTCAAACTGATAAATTCATGTTTCTTTCGTGCGAAACGGCGATTTATGAGAAATGATGATAAAATTGCTGTTTTAAACTTGCAAAAACATAGAAAAACGCTGTTTTGAACTATTCAAACTGACAAATTCATGTTTAATTCATGTTTCTTTCGTGCGAAACGGCGATTTATGAGAAATGACGATAAAATTGCTGTTTTAAACTTGCAAAAACATAGAAAAACGCTGTTTTGAACTATTCAAACTGACAAATTCATGTTTCTTTCTGGTGAAACGGCGTTTTATGAGAAATGACGATACAATTGCTGTTTTAAACTTGCAAAAACATAGAAAAACGCTGTTTTGAACTATTCAAATTGACAAATTCATGTTTCTTTCGTGCGAAACGGCAATTTATGAGAAATGACGATAAAATTGCTGTTTTAAACTTGCAAAAACATAGAAAAACGCTGTTTTTAACTATTCAAACTGATAAATTCATGTTTCTTTCGTGCAAAACGGCGTTTTATGAGAAATGACGATACAATTGCTATTTTAAACTTGCAAAAACATAGAAAAACCCTTTTTGAACTATTCAAACTGACAAATTCATGTTTCTTTCGTGTGAAACGGCGTTTTATGAGAAATGACGATACAAATGCTGTTTTAAACTTGCAAAAGCATAGAAAAACGCAGTTTTGAACTATTCAACCTGACAAATTCATGTTTCTTTCGTGCGAAACGGCGATTTATGAGAAATAACGATAAAATTGCTGTTTTAAACTTGCAAAAACATAGAAAAACGCTGTTTTCAACTATTCAAACTGATAAATTCATGTTTCTTTCGTGCGAAACGGCGATTTATGAGAAATGACGATAAAATTGCTGTTTTAAACTTGCAAAAGCATATAAAAACGCTGTTTTGAACTTTTCAAACTGACAAATTCATGTTTCTTTCGTGCGAAACGGCGATTTATGAGAAATGACGATAAAATTGCTGTTTTAAACTTACAAAAACATAAAAAAACGCTGTTTTTAACTATTCAAACTGATAAATTCATGCTTCTTTCGTGCGAAACGGCGATTTATGAGAAATGACGATAAAATTGCTGTTTTAAACTTGCAAAAACATAGAAAAACGCTGTTTTGAACTATTCAAACTGACAAATGCATGTTTCTTTCGTGTGAAACTGCGTTTTATGAGAAATGACGATACAAATGCTGTTTTAAACTTGCAAAAGCATAGAAAAACGCTGTTTTGAACTATTCAACCTGACAAATTCATGTTTCTTTCGTGCGAAACGGCGATTTATGAAAAATAACGATAAAATTGCTGTTTTAAACTTGCAAAAACATAGAAAAACGCTGTTTTCAACTATTCAAACTGATAAATTCATGTTTCTTTCGTGCGAAACGGCGATTTATGAGAAATGACGATAAAATTGCTGTTTTAAACATGCAAAAACATATAAAAACGCTGTTTTGAACTTTTCAAACTGACAAATTCATGTTTCTTTCGTGCGAAACGGCGATTTATGAGAAATGACGATAAAATTGCTGTTTTAAACTTACAAAAATATAGAAAAACGCTGTTTTTTACTATTCAAACTGATAAATTCAGCTTTCTTTTGTGCGAAACGGCGATTTATGAGAAATGACGATAAAATTGCTGTTTTAAACTTGCAAAAACATAGAAAAACGCTGTTTTGAACTATTCAAACTGACAAATGCATGTTTCTTTCGTGTGAAACTGCGTTTTATGAGAAATGACGATACAAATGCTGTTTTAAACTTGCAAAAGCATAGAAAAACGCTGTTTTCAACTATTCAAACTGATAAATTCTTGTTTCTTTCGTGGAAAATGGCGATTTATGAGAAATGACGATAAAATTGGTGTTTTAAACTTGCAAAAACATAGAAAAACGCTGTTTTTTACTATTCAAACTGATAAATTCAGGTTTTTTTTCGTTCGAAACGATGGATTTTTGTGAAATCACGATAAAACTGCTGTTTTAAACTTGCAAAAACATAGAAAAACGCTGTTTTCAACTATTCAAACTGATAAATTCTTGTTTCTTTCGTGGAAAATGACGATTTATGAGAAATGACAATAAAATTGCTGTTTTAAACTTGCAAAACATAGAAAAACGCTGTTTTCAACTATTCAAAGTGATAAATTCATGTTTCTTTCGTGCGAAACGGCGATTTATGAGAAATGACGATAAAATTGCTGTTTTAAACTTGCAAAAACATAGAAAAACGCTGTTTTGAACTATTCAAACTGACAAATTTATGTTTCTTTCGTGTAAAACGGCGTTTTATGAGAAATGACGATACAATTGCTGTTTTAAACTTGCAAAAACATGGAAAAACGCTGTTTTTAACTATTCAAACTGATAAATTCATGTTTCTTTCGTGCGAGACGGCGTTTTCTGAAAAATGACGAAAAAATTGCTGTTTTAAACTGGTCAAAACATAGAAAATCGCTGTTTTCAACTATTTAAACTGATAAATTCATGTTTCTTTTGTGCGAAACGGCGATTTATGAGAAATGACCATAAAATTGGTGATTTATAATAGCAAAAACATAGAAAAACGCTGTTTTTAACTATTCAAACTGATAAATTCAGGTTTTTTTCGTTGGAAACGATTAATTTTTGTGAAATCACGATAAAACTGCTGTTTTAAACTTGCAAAAACATAGAAAAACGCTGTTTTCTACTATTCAAACTGATAAATTCATGTTTCTTTCGTGCGAAACGGCGATTTATGAGAAATGACGATAAAATTGCTGTTTTAAACTTGCAAAAACATAGAAAAACGCGGTTTTGAACTACTCAAACTGACAAATTCATGTTTAATTCATGTTTCTTTCGTGCGAAACGGCGATTTATGAGAAATGACGATAAAATTGCTGTTTTAAACTTGCAAAAACATAGAAAAACGCTGTTTTGAACTATTCAAACTGACAAATTCATGTTTCTTTCGTGCGAAACGGCGATTTATGAAAAATGACGATAAAATTGCTGTTTTAAACTGGTCAAAACATAGTAAAACGCTGTTTTCAACTATTCAAACTGAAAAATTCATGTTTCTTCTGTGCGAAACGGCGATTTATGAGAAATGACGATAAAATTGCTGTTTTGAACTTGCAAAAACATAGAAAAACGCTGTTTTGAACTATTCAAACTGACAAATTCATGTTTACTTTGTGTGAAACGGCGATTTATGAGAAATGACCATAAAATTGCTGTTTTAAACTTGCAAAAACATAGAAAAACGCTGTTTTTAACTATTCAAACTGATAAATTCATGTTTCTTTCGTGCGAAAAGGCGATTTATGAGAAATGACGATAAAATTTCTGTTTTAAACTTGCAAAAACATAGAAAAACGCTATTTTCAACTATTCATACTGATAAATTCATGTTTCTTTCGTGCGAAACGGCGATTTATGAAAAATGACGATAAAATTGCTGTTTTAAACTGGTCAAAACATAGAAAAACGCTGTTTTCAACAATTCAAACTGATAAATTCATGTTTCTTTCGTGCGAAACGGCGACTTATGAGAAATGACGATAAAATTGCTGTTTTAAACTTGCAAAAACATAGAAAAACGCTGTTTTGAACTATTCAAACTGACAAATTCATGTTTCTTTCATGCGAAACGGCGATTTATGAGAATTGACGATAAAATTGCAGTTTTAAACTTGCAAAAACATAGAAAAACGCAGTTTTCAACTTTTCAAACTGACAAATTCAGGTTTCTTTCGTGCGAAACGGCGATTTATGAAAAATGACGATAAAATTGCTGTTTTAAACTGGTCAAAACATAGAAAAACGCTGTTTTCAACTATTCAAACTGATAAATTCATGTTTCTTTCGTGCGAAACGGCGATTTATGAGAAATGACGATAAAATTGCTGTTTTAAACTTGCAAAAACATAGAAAAACGCGGTTTTGAACTACTCAAACTGACAAATTCATGTTTAATTCATGTTTCTTTCGTGCGAAACGGCGATTTATGAGAAATGACGATAAAATTGCTGTTTTAAACTTGCAAAAACATAGAAAAACGCTGTTTTGAACTATTCAAACTGACAAATTCATGTTTCTTTCGTGCGAAACGGCGATTTATGAAAAATGACGATAAAATTGCTGTTTTAAACTGGTCAAAACATAGTAAAACGCTGTTTTCAACTATTCAAACTGAAAAATTCATGTTTCTTCTGTGCGAAACGGCGATTTATGAGAAATGACGATAAAATTGCTGTTTTGAACTTGCAAAAACATAGAAAAACGCTGTTTTGAACTATTCAAACTGACAAATTCATGTTTCCTTTGTGTGAAACGGCGATTTATGAGAAATGACGATAAAATTGCTGTTTTAAACTTGCAAAAACATAGAAAAACGCTGTTTTTAACTATTCAAACTGATAAATTCATGTTTCTTTCGTGCGAAAAGGCGATTTATGAGAAATGACGATAAAATTTCTGTTTTAAACTTGCAAAAACATAGAAAAACGCTATTTTCAACTATTCATACTGATAAATTCATGTTTCTTTCGTGCGAAACGGCGATTTATGAAAAATGACGATAAAATTGCTGTTTTAAACTATTCAAAACATAGAAAAACGCTGTTTTCAACAATTCAAACTGATAAATTCATGTTTCTTTCGTGCGAAACGGCGATTTATGAGAAATGACGATAAAATTGCTGTTTTAAACTTGCAAAAACATAGAAAAACGCTGTTTTGAACTATTCAAACTGACAAATTCATGTTTCTTTCATGCGAAACGGCGATTTATGAGAATTGACGATAAAATTGCAGTTTTAAACTTGCAAAAACATAGAAAAACGCAGTTTTCAACTTTTCAAACTGACAAATTCAGGTTTCTTTCGTGCGAAACGGCGATTTATGAAAAATGACGATAAAATTGCTGTTTTAAACTGGTCAAAACATAGAAAAACGCTGTTTTCAACTATTCAAACTGATAAATTCATGTTTCTTTCGTGCGAAACGGCGATTTATGAGAAATGACGATAAAATTGCTGTTTTAAACTTGCAAAAACATAGAAAAACGCTGTTTTGAACTATTCAAACTGACAAATTCATGTTTCTTTCGTGGGAAACGGCGATTTATGAGAAATGACGATAAAATTGCTGGTTTAAACTTGCAAAAACATAGAAAAACGCTGTTTTAAACTATATAAACTGATAAATTAATGTTTCTTTCGTGCGAAACGGCGATTTATGAGAAATGACGATAAAATGCTGTTTTAAACTTGCAAAAACATAGAAATTGCTGTTTTGAACTTTTCAAACTGACAAATTCATGTTTCTTTCGTGCGAAACGGCGATTTATGAGAATTGACGATAAAATTGCTGTTTTAAACTTGCAAAAACATAGAAAAACGCTGTTTTGAACTATTCAAACTGACAAATTAATGTTTCTTTCGTGTGAAACGGCGATTTATGAGAAATGACGATAAAATTGCTTTTTTAAACTTGCAAAAACATAGATAAACGCTGTTTTCAACTATTCAAACTGATAAATTCATGTTTCTTTCGTGCGAAACGTCGATTTATGAGAAATGACGATAAAATTGCTGTTTTAAACTTGCAAAAACATAGAAAAACGCTGTTTTCAACTATTCAAACTGATAAATTCTTGTTTCTTTCGTGGAAAATATCGATTTATGAGAAATGACGATAAAATTGCTGTTTTAAACTTGCAAAAACATAGAAAAACGCGGTTTTCAACTATTCAAACTGATAAATTCATGTTTCTTTCGTGCGAAACGGCGATTTATGAGAAATGACGATAAAATTGCTGTTTTAAACTTGCAAAAACATAGAAAAACGCTGTTTTTAACTATTCAAAATGATAAATTCAGGTTTCTTTCGTTCGAAACGGTGGATTTTTGTGAAATCACGATAAAACTGCTGTTTTAAACCTGCAAAAACATAGAAAAACGCTGTTTTCAACTATTCAAACTGATAAAATCATGTTTCTTTCGTGCGAAACGGCGATTTATGAGGAATGACGATAAAATTGCTGTTTAAACTTGCAAAAACATAGATAAACGCTGTTTTCAACTATTCAAACTGATAAATTAATGTTTCTTTCATGCGAAACGGCGATTTATGAGAAATGACGATAAAATTGCTGTTTTAAACTTGCAAAAACATGAAAAAAACGCTGTTTTTAACTATTCAAACTGATAAATTCATGTTTCTTTCGTGCGAAACGGCGATTTATGAAAAATGACGATAAAATTGCTGTTTTAAACTTGCAAAAACATAGAAAAACGCTGTTTTCAACTATTCATACTGATAAATTCATGTTTCTTTCGTGCGAAACGTCGAAGTATGAGAAATAACGATAAAATTGCTGTTTTAAACTTGCAAAAACATAGAAAACCGCTGTTTTGAACTATTCAAACTGACAAATTCATGTTTCTTTCGTGTGAAACGGCGTTTTATGAGAAATGACGATACAATTGCTGTTTTGAACTTGCAAAAACATAGAAAAACGCTGTTTTGAACTATTCAAACTGACAAATTTATGTTTCTTTCGTGAGAAACGGCGATTTATGAGAAATGACGATAAAATTGCTGTTTTAAACTTGCAAAAACATAGAAAAACGCTGTTTTCAACTATTCAAACTGATAAATTCATGTTTCTTTCGTGCGAAACGGCGATTTATGAGAAATGACGATAAAAGTGCTGTTTTAAACATGCAAAAACATCTAAAAACGCTGTTTTGAACTTTTCAAACTGACAAATTCATGTTTCTTTCGTGCGAAACGGCGATTTATGAGAAATGACGATAAAATTGCTGTTTTAAACTGGTCAAAACATAGAAAAACGCTGTTTTCAACTATTCAAACTGATAAATTCATGTTTCTTTCGTGCGAAACGGCGATTTATGAGAAATGACGATAAAATTGCTGTTTTAAACTTGCAAAAACATAGAAAAACGCGGTTTTGAACTACTCAAACTGACAAATTCATGTTTAATTCATGTTTCTTTCGTGCGAAACGGCGATTTATGAGAAATGACGATAAAATTGCTGTTTTAAACTTGCAAAAACATAGAAAAACGCTGTTTTGAACTATTCAAACTGACAAATTCATGTTTCTTTCGTGCGAAACGGCGATTTATGAAAAATGACGATAAAATTGCTGTTTTAAACTGGTCAAAACTTAGTAAAACGCTGTTTTCAACTATTCAAACTGAAAAATTCATGTTTCTTCTGTGCGAAACGGCGATTTATGAGAAATGACGATAAAATTGCTGTTTTGAACTTGCAAAAACATAGAAAAACGCTGTTTTGAACTATTCAAACTGACAAATTCATGTTTCCTTTGTGTGAAACGGCGATTTATGAGAAATGACGATAAAATTGCTGTTTTAAACTTGCAAAAACATAGAAAAACGCTGTTTTTAACTATTCAAACTGATAAATTCATGTTTCTTTCGTGCGAAAAGGCGATTTATGAGAAATGACGATAAAATTTCTGTTTTAAACTTGCAAAAACATAGAAAAACGCTATTTTCAACTATTCATACTGATAAATTCATGTTTCTTTCGTGCGAAACGGCGATTTATGAAAAATGACGATAAAATTGCTGTTTTAAACTATTCAAAACATAGAAAAACGCTGTTTTCAACAATTCAAACTGATAAATTCATGTTTCTTTCGTGCGAAACGGCGATTTATGAGAAATGACGATAAAATTGCTGTTTTAAACTTGCAAAAACATAGAAAAACGCTGTTTTGAACTATTCAAACTGACAAATTCATGTTTCTTTCATGCGAAACGGCGATTTATGAGAATTGACGATAAAATTGCAGTTTTAAACTTGCAAAAACATAGAAAAACGCAGTTTTCAACTTTTCAAACTGACAAATTCAGGTTTCTTTCGTGCGAAACGGCGATTTATGAAAAATGACGATAAAATTGCTGTTTTAAACTGGTCAAAACATAGAAAAACGCTGTTTTCAACTATTCAAACTGATAAATTCATGTTTCTTTCGTGCGAAAAGGCGATTTATGAGAAATGACGATAAAATTGCTGTTTTAAACTTGCAAAAACATAGAAAAACGCTGTTTTGAACTATTCAAACTGACAAATTCATGTTTCTTTCGTGGGAAACGGCGATTTATGAGAAATGACGATAAAATTGCTGGTTTAAACTTGCAAAAACATAGAAAAACGCTGTTTTAAACTATATAAACTGATAAATTAATGTTTCTTTCGTGCGAAACGGCGATTTATGAGAAATGACGATAAAATGCTGTTTTAAACTTGCAAAAACATAGAAATTGCTGTTTTGAACTTTTCAAACTGACAAATTCATGTTTCTTTCGTGCGAAACGGCGATTTATGAGAATTGACGATAAAATTGCTGTTTTAAACTTGCAAAAACATAGAAATACGCTGTTTTGAACTATTCAAACTGACAAATTAATGTTTCTTTCGTGTGAAACGGCGATTTATGAGAAATGACGATAAAATTGCTTTTTTAAACTTGCAAAAACATAGATAAACGCTGTTTTCAACTATTCAAACTGATAAATTCATGTTTCTTTCGTGCGAAACGTCGATTTATGAGAAATGACGATAAAATTGCTGTTTTAAACTTGCAAAAACATAGAAAAACGCTGTTTTCAACTATTCAAACTGATAAATTCTTGTTTCTTTCGTGGAAAATATCGATTTATGAGAAATGACGATAAAATTGCTGTTTTAAACTTGCAAAAACATAGAAAAACGCGGTTTTCAACTATTCAAACTGATAAATTCATGTTTCTTTCGTGCGAAACGGCGATTTATGAGAAATGACGATAAAATTGCTGTTTTAAACTTGCAAAAACATAGAAAAACGCTGTTTTTAACTATTCAAAATGATAAATTCAGGTTTCTTTCGTTCGAAACGGTGGATTTTTGTGAAATCACGATAAAACTGCTGTTTTAAACCTGCAAAAACATAGAAAAACGCTGTTTTCAACTATTCAAACTGATAAAATCATGTTTCTTTCGTGCGAAACGGCGATTTATGAGGAATGACGATAAAATTGCTGTTTAAACTTGCAAAAACATAGATAAACGCTGTTTTCAACTATTCAAACTGATAAATTAATGTTTCTTTCGTGCGAAACGGCGATTTATGAGAAATGACGATAAAATTGCTGTTTTAAACTTGCAAAAACATGAAAAAACGCTGTTTTTAACTATTCAAACTGATAAATTCATGTTTCTTTTGTGCGAAACGGCGATTTATGAAAAATGACGATAAAATTGCTGTTTTAAACTTGCAAAAACATAGAAAAACGCTGTTTTCAACTATTCATACTGATAATTTCATGTTTCTTTCGTGCGAAACGTCGAAGTATGAGAAATAACGATAAAATTGCTGTTTTAAACTTGCAAAAACATAGAAAACCGCTGTTTTGAACTATTCAAACTGACAAATTCATGTTTCTTTCGTGTGAAACGGCGTTTTATGAGAAATGACGATACAATTGCTGTTTTGAACTTGCAAAAACATAGAAAAACGCTGTTTTGAACTATTCAAACTGACAAATTTATGTTTCTTTCGTGAGAAACGGCGATTTATGAGAAATGACGATAAAATTGCTGTTTTAAACTTGCAAAAACATAGAAAAACGCTGTTTTCAACTATTCAAACTGATAAATTCATGTTTCTTTCGTGCGAAACGGCGATTTATGAGAAATGACGATAAAATTGCTGTTTTAAACATGCAAAAACATCTAAAAACGCTGTTTTGAACTTTTCAAACTGACAAATTCATGTTTCTTTCGTGCGAAACGGCGATTTATGAGAAATGACGATAAAATTGCTGTTTTAAACTTACACAAATATAGAAAAACGCTGTTTTTAACTATTCAAACTGATAAATTCATGCTTCTTTCGTGCGAAACGGCGATTTATGAGAAATGACGATAAAATTGCTGTTTTAAACTTGCAAAAACATAGAAAAACGCTGTTTTGAACTATTCAAACTGACAAATGCATGTTTCTTTCGTGTGAAACTGCGTTTTATGAGAAATGACGATACAAATGCTGTTTTAAACTTGCAAAAGCATAGAAAAACGCTGTTTTGAACTATTCAACCTGACAAATTCATGTTTCTTTCGTGCGAAACGGCGATTTATGAGAAATAACGATAAAATTGCTGTTTTAAACTTGCAAAAACATAGAAAAACGCTGTTTTCAACTATTCAAACTGATAAATTCATGTTTCTTTCGTGCGAAACGGCGATTTATGAGAAATGACGACAAAATTGCTGTTTTAAACATGCAAAAACATATAAAAACGCTGTTTTGAACTTTTCAAACTGACAAATTCATGTTTCTTTCGTGCGAAACGGCGATTTATGAGAAATGACGATAAAATTGCTGTTTTAAACTTGCAAAAACATAGAAAAACGCTGTTTTCAACTATTCAAACTGATAAATTCATGTTTCTTTTGTGCGTAACGGCGTTTTATGAAAAATGACGATAAAATTGCTGTTTTAAACTGGTCAAAACATAGAAAAACGCTGTTTTCAACTATTCAAACTGATAAATTCATGTTTCTTTCGTGCGAAACGGCGATTTATGAGAAATGACGATAAAATTGCTGTTTTAAACTTGCAAAAACATAGAAATTGCTGTTTTGAACTTTTCAAACTGACAAATTCATGTTTCTTTCGTGCGAAACGGCGATTTATGAGAATTGACGATAAAATTGCTGTTTTAAACTTGCAAAAACATAGAAAAACGCTGTTTTGAACTATTCAAACTGACAAATTCATGTTTCTTTCGTGTGAAACGTCGATTTATGAGAAATGACGATAAAATTGCTTTTTTAAACTTGCAAAAACATAGATAAACGCTGTTTTCAACTATTCAAACTGATAAATTCATGTTTCTTTCGTGCGAAACGTCGATTTATGAGAAATGACGATAAAATTGCTGTTTTAAACTTGCAAAAACATAGAAAAACGCTGTTTTCAACTATTCAAACTGATAAATTCTTGTTTCTTTCGTGGAAAATATCGATTTATGAGGAATGACGATAAAATTGCTGTTTAAACTTGCAAAAACATAGATAAACGCTGTTTTCAACTATTCAAACTGATAAATTAATGTTTCTTTCGTGCGAAACGGCGATTTATGAGAAATGACGATAAAATTGCTGTTTTAAACTTGCAAAAACATGGAAAAACGCTGTTTTTAACTATTCAAACTGATAAATTCATGTTTCTTTCGTGCGAAACGGCGATTTATGAAAAATGACGATAAAATTGCTGTTTTAAACTTGCAAAAACATAGAAAAACGCTGTTTTCAACTATTCATACTGATAAATTCATGTTTCTTTCGTGCGAAACGTCGATTTATGAGAAATAACGATAAAATTGCTGTTTTAAACTTGCAAAAACATAGAAAAACGCTGTTTTGAACTATTCAAACTGACAAATTCATGTTTCTTTCGTGTGAAACGGCGTTTTATGAGAAATGACGATACAATTGCTGTTTTGAACTTGCAAAAACATAGAAAAACGCTGTTTTGAACTATTCAAACTGACAAATTCATGTTTCTTTCGTGAGAAACGGCGATTTATGAGAAATGACGATAAAATTGCTGTTTTAAACTTGCAAAAACATAGAAAAACGCTGTTTTCAACTATTCAAACTGATAAATTCATGTTTCTTTCGTGCGAAACGGCGATTTATGAGAAATGACGATAAAATTGCTGTTTTAAACATGCAAAAACATATAAAAACGCTGTTTTGAACTTTTCAAACTGACAAATTCATGTTTCTTTCGTGCGAAACGGCGATTTATGAGAAATGACGATAAAATTGCTGTTTTAAACTTACAAAAATATAGAAAAACGCTGTTTTTAACTATTCAAACTGATAAATTCATGCTTCTTTCGTGCGAAACGGCGATTTATGAGAAATGACGATAAAATTGCTGTTTTAAACTTGCAAAAACATAGAAAAACGCTGTTTTGAACTATTCAAACTGACAAATGCATGTTTCTTTCGTGTGAAACTGCGTTTTATGAGAAATGACGATACAAATGCTGTTTTAAACTTGCAAAAGCATAGAAAAACGCTGTTTTGAACTATTCAACCTGACAAATTCATGTTTCTTTCGTGCGAAACGGCGATTTATGAGAAATAACGATAAAATTGCTGTTTTAAACTTGCAAAAACATAGAAAAACGCTGTTTTCAACTATTCAAACTGATAAATTCATGTTTCTTTCGTGCGAAACGGCGATTTATGAGAAATGACGATAAAATTGCTGTTTTAAACATGCAAAAACATATAAAAACGCTGTTTTGAACTTTTCAAACTGACAAATTCATGTTTCTTTCGTGCGAAACGGCGATTTATGAGAAATGACGATAAAATTGCTGTTTTAAACTTACAAAAATATAGAAAAACGCTGTTTTTTACTATTCAAACTGATAAATTCAGCTTTCTTTTGTGCGAAACGGCGATTTATGAGAAATGACGATAAAATTGCTGTTTTAAACTTGCAAAAACATAGAAAAACGCTGTTTTGAACTATTCAAACTGACAAATGCATGTTTCTTTCGTGTGAAACTGCGTTTTATGAGAAATTACGATACAAATGCTGTTTTAAACTTGCAAAAGCATAGAAAAACGCTGTTTTCAACTATTCAAACTGATAAATTCTTGTTTCTTTCGTGGAAAATGGCGATTTATGAGAAATGACGATAAAATTGGTGTTTTAAACTTGCAAAAACATAGAAAAACGCTGTTTTTAACTATTCAAACTGATAAATTCAGGTTTTTTTCCGTTCGAAACGATGGATTTTTGTGAAATCACGATAAAACTGCTAATTTAAACTTGCAAAAACATAGAAAAACGCTGTTTTCAACTATTCAAACTGATAAATTCTTGTTTCTTTCGTGGAAAATGACGATTTATGAGAAATGACCATAAAATTGCTGTTTTAAACTTGCAAAACATAGAAAAACGCTGTTTTCAACTATTCAAAGTGATAAATTCATGTTTCTTTCGTGCGAAACGGCGATTTATGAAAAATGACGATAAAATTGCTGTTTTAAACTTGCAAAAACATAGAAAAACGCTGTTTTGAACTATTCAAACTGACAAATTTATGTTTCTTTCGTGTGAAACGGCGTTTTATGAGAAATGACGATACAATTGCTGTTTTAAACTTGCAAAAACATGGAAAAACGCTGTTTTTAACTATTCAAACTGATAAATTCATGTTTCTTTCGTGCGAGACGGCGTTTTCTGAAAAATGACGAAAAAATTGCTGTTTTAAACTGGTCAAAACATAGAAAAACGCTGTTTTCAACTATTCAAACTGATAAATTCATGTTTCTTTTGTGCGAAACGGCGATTTATGAGAAATGACCATAAAATTGGTGATTTATAATAGCAAAAACATAGAAAAACGCTGTTTTTAACTATTCAAACTGATAAATTCAGGTTTTTTTCGTTGGAAACGATGAATTTTTGTGAAATCACGATAAAACTGCTGTTTTAAACTTGCAAAAACATAGAAAACGCTGTTTTCTACTATTCAAACTGATAAATTCATGTTTCTTTCGTGCGAAACGGCGATTTATGAGAAATGACGATAAAATTGCTGTTTTAAACTTGCAAAAACATAGAAAAACGCGGTTTTGAACTATTCAAACTGACAAATTCATGTTTAATTCATGTTTCTTTCGTGCGAAACGGCGATTTATGAGAAATGACGATAAAATTGCTGTTTTAAACTTGCAAAAACATAGAAAAAACGCTGTTTTGAACTATTCAAACTGACAAATTCATGTTTCTTTCGTGCGAAACGGCGATTTATGAAAAATGACGATAAAATTGCTGTTTTAAACTTGCAAAAACATAGAAAAACGCTGTTTTTAACTATTCAAACTGATAAATTCATGTTTCTTTCGTGCGAAAAGGCGATTTATGAGAAATGACGATAAAATTTCTGTTTTAAACTTGCAAAAACATAGAAAAACGCTATTTTCAACTATTCATACTGATAAATTCATGTTTCTTTCGTGCGAAACGGCGATTTATGAAAAATGACGATAAAATTGCTGTTTTAAACTGGTCAAAACATAGAAAAACGCTGTTTTCAACAATTCAAACTGATAAATTCATGTTTCTTTCGTGCGAAACGGCGATTTATGAGAAATGACGATAAAATTGCTGTTTTAAACTTGCAAAAACATAGAAAAACGCTGTTTTGAACTATTCAAACTGACAAATTCATGTTTCTTTCATGCGAAACGGCGATTTATGAGAATTGACGATTAAATTGCAGTTTTAAACTTGCAAAAACATAGAAAAACGCAGTTTTCAACTTTTCAAACTGACAAATTCAGGTTTCTTTCGTGCGAAACGGCGATTTATGAAAAATGACGATAAAATTGCTGTTTTAAACTGGTCAAAACATAGAAAAACGCTGTTTTCAACTATTCAAACTTATAAATTCATGTTTCTTTCGTGCGAAACGGCGATTTATGAGAAATGACGATAAAATTGCTGTTTTAAACTTGCAAAAACATAGAAAAACGCTGTTTTGAACTATTCAAACTGACAAATTCATGTTTCTTTCGTGGGAAACGGCGATTTATGAGAAATGACGATAAAATTGCTGGTTTAAACTTGCAAAAACATAGAAAAACGCTGTTTTGAACTATATAAACTGATAAATTAATGTTTCTTTCGTGCGAAACGGCGATTTATGAGAAATGACGATAAAATTGCTGTTTTAAACTTGCAAAAACATGGAAAAACGCTGTTTTTAACTATTCAAACTGATAAATTCATGTTTCTTTCGTGCGAAACGGCGATTTATGAAAAATGACGATAAAATTGCTGTTTTAAACTTGCAAAAACATAGAAAAACGCTGTTTTCAACTATTCATACTGATAAATTCATGTTTCTTTTGTGCGAAACGTCGATTTATGAGAAATGACGATAAAATTGCTGTTTTAAACTTGCAAAAACATAGAAAAAACGCTGTTTTGAACTATTCAAACTGACAAATTCATGTTTCTTTCGTGTGAAACGGCGTTTTATGAGAAATGACGATACAATTGCTGTTTTGAACTTGCAAAACATAGAAAAACGCTGTTTTGAACTATTCAAACTGACAAATTCATGTTTCTTTCGTGCGAAACGGCGATTTATGAGAAATTACGATAAAATTGCTGTTTTAAACTTGCAAAAACATAGAAAAACGCTGTTTTGAACTATTCAAACTGACAAATTCATGTTTCTTTCGTGCGAAACGTCGATTTATGAGAAATGACGATAAAATTGCTGTTTTAAACTTGCAAAAACATAGAAAAACGCTGTTTTGAACTATTCAAACTGACAAATTCATGTTTCTTTCGTGCGAAACGGCGATTTATGAGAAATGACGATAAAATTGCTGTTTTAAACTTGCAAAAACATAGAAAAACGCTGTTTTCAACTATTCAAACTGATAAATTCATGTTTCTTTCGTGTGAAACGGCGATTTATGAGAAATGACGATAAAATTGCTTTTTTAAACTTGCAAAAACATAGATAAACGCTGTTTTCAACTATTCAAACTGATAAATTCTTGTTTCTTTCGTGGAAAATATCGATTTATGAGAAATGACGATAAAATTGCTGTTTTAAACTTGCAAAAACATAGAAAAACGCGGTTTTCAACTATTCAAACTGATAAATTCATGTTTCTTTCGTGCGAAACGGCGATTTATGAGAAATGACGATAAAATTGCTGTTTTAAACTTGCAAAAACATAAAAAAACGCTGTTTTTAACTATTCAAAATGATAAATTCAGGTTTCTTTCGTTCGAAACGGTGGATTTTTGTGAAATCACGATAAAACTGCTGTTTTAAACCTGCAAAAACATAGAAAAACGCTGTTTTCAACTATTCAAACTGATAAAATCATGTTTCTTTCGTGCGAAACGGCGATTTATGAGGAATGACGATAAAATTGCTGTTTAAACTTGCAAAAACATAGAAAAACGCTGTTTTGAACTATTCAAACTGACAAATTCATGTTTCTTTCGTGCGAAACGGCGATTTATGAGAAATGACGATAAAATTGCTGTTTTAAACTTGCAAAAACATAGAAAAACGCTGTTTTCAACTATTCAAACTGATAAATTCATGTTTCTTTCGTGTGAAACGGCGATTTATGAGAAATGACGATAAAATTGCTTTTTTAAACTTGCAAAAACATAGATAAACGCTGTTTTCAACTATTCAAACTGATAAATTCTTGTTTCTTTCGTGGAAAATATCGATTTATGAGAAATGACGATAAAATTGCTGTTTTAAACTTGCAAAAACATAGAAAAACGCGGTTTTCAACTATTCAAACTGATAAATTCATGTTTCTTTCGTGCGAAACGGCGATTTATGAGAAATGACGATAAAATTGCTGTTTTAAACTTGCAAAAACATAAAAAAACGCTGTTTTTAACTATTCAAAATGATAAATTCAGGTTTCTTTCGTTCGAAACGGTGGATTTTTGTGAAATCACGATAAAACTGCTGTTTTAAACCTGCAAAAACATAGAAAAACGCTGTTTTCAACTATTCAAACTGATAAAATCATGTTTCTTTCGTGCGAAACGGCGATTTATGAGGAATGACGATAAAATTGCTGTTTAAACTTGCAAAAACATGGATAAACGCTGTTTTCAACTATTCAAACTGATAAATTAATGTTTCTTTCGTGCGAAACGGCGATTTATGAGAAATGACGATAAAATTGCTGTTTTAAACTTGCAAAAACATGGAAAAACGCTGTTTTTAACTATTCAAACTAATAAATTCATGTTTCTTTCGTGCGAAACGGCGATTTATGAAAAATGACGATAAAATTGCTGTTTTAAACTTGCAAAAACATAGAAAAACGCTGTTTTCAACTATTCATACTGATAAATTCATGTTTCTTTCGTGCGAAACGTCGATTTATGAGAAATAACGATAAAATTGCTGTTTTAAACTTGCAAAAACATAGAAAAACGCTGTTTTGAACTATTCAAACTGACAAATTCATGTTTCTTTCGTGTGAAACGGCGTTTTATGAGAAATAACGATACAATTGCTGTTTTGAACTTGCAAAAACATAGAAAAACGCTGTTTTGAACTATTCAAACTGACAAATTCATGTTTCTTTCGTGAGAAACGGCGATTTATGAGAAATGACGATAAAATTGCTGTTTTAAACTTGCAAAAACATAGAAAAACCTTGTTTTGAACTATTCAAACTGACAAATTCATGTTTCTTTCATGCGAAACGGCGATTTATGAGAAATGACGATAAAATTGCTGTTTTAAACTTGCAAAAACATAGAAAAACGCTGTTTTGAACTATTCAAACTGACAAATTCATGTTTCTTTCGTGGGAAACGGCGATTTATGAGAAATGACGATAAAATTGCTGGTTTAAACTTGCAAAAACATAGAAAAACGCTGTTTTGAACTATATAAACTGATAAATTAATGTTTCTTTCGTGCGAAACGGCGATTTATGAGAAATGACGATAAAATTGCTGTTTTAAACTTGCAAAAACATGGAAAAACGCTGTTTTTAACTATTCAAACTGATAAATTCATGTTTCTTTCGTGCGAAACGGCGATTTATGAAAAATGACGATAAAATTGCTGTTTTAAACTTGCAAAAACATAGAAAAACGCTGTTTTCAACTATTCATACTGATAAATTCATGTTTCTTTTGTGCGAAACGTCGATTTATGAGAAATGACGATAAAATTGCTGTTTTAAACTTGCAAAAACATAGAAAAACGCTGTTTTGAACTATTCAAACTGACAAATTCATGTTTCTTTCGTGTGAAACGGCGTTTTATGAGAAATGACGATAAAATTGCTGTTTTGAACTTGCAAAAACATAGAAAAACGCTGTTTTGAACTATTCAAACTGACAAATTCATGTTTCTTTCGTGCGAAACGGCGATTTATGAGAAATGACGATAAAATTGCTGTTTTAAACTTGCAAAAACATAGAAAAACGCTGTTTTGAACTATTCAAACTGACAAATTCATGTTTCTTTCGTGCGAAACGTCGATTTATGAGAAATGACGATAAAATTGCTGTTTTAAACTTGCAAAAACATAGAAAAACGCTGTTTTGAACTATTCAAACTGACAAATTCATGTTTCTTTCGTGCGAAACGGCGATTTATGAGAAATGACGATAAAATTGCTGTTTTAAACTTGCAAAAACATAGAAAAACGCTGTTTTCAACTATTCAAACTGATAAATTCATGTTTCTTTCGTGTGAAACGGCGATTTATGAGAAATGACGATAAAATTGCTTTTTTAAACTTGCAAAAACATAGATAAACGCTGTTTTCAACTATTCAAACTGATAAATTCTTGTTTCTTTCGTGGAAAATATCGATTTATGAGAAATGACGATAAAATTGCTGTTTTAAACTTGCAAAAACATAGAAAAACGCGGTTTTCAACTATTCAAACTGATAAATTCATGTTTCTTTCGTGCGAAACGGCGATTTATGAGAAATGACGATAAAATTGCTGTTTTAAACTTGCAAAAACATAAAAAAACGCTGTTTTTAACTATTCAAAATGATAAATTCAGGTTTCTTTCGTTCGAAACGGTGGATTTTTGTGAAATCACGATAAAACTGCTGTTTTAAACCTGCAAAAACATAGAAAAACGCTGTTTTCAACTATTCAAACTGATAAAATCATGTTTCTTTCGTGCGAAACGGCGATTTATGAGGAATGACGATAAAATTGCTGTTTAAACTTGCAAAAACATGGATAAACGCTGTTTTCAACTATTCAAACTGATAAATTAATGTTTCTTTCGTGCGAAACGGCGATTTATGAGAAATGACGATAAAATTGCTGTTTTAAACTTGCAAAAACATGGAAAAACGCTGTTTTTAACTATTCAAACTGATAAATTCATGTTTCTTTCGTGCGAAACGGCGATTTATGAAAAATGACGATAAAATTGCTGTTTTAAACTTGCAAAAACATAGAAAAACGCTGTTTTCAACTATTCATACTGATAAATTCATGTTTCTTTCGTGCGAAACGTCGATTTATGAGAAATAACGATAAAATTGCTGTTTTAAACTTGCAAAAACATAGAAAAACGCTGTTTTGAACTATTCAAACTGACAAATTCATGTTTCTTTCGTGTGAAACGGCGTTTTATGAGAAATAACGATACAATTGCTGTTTTGAACTTGCAAAAAACTTAGAAAAACGCTGTTTTGAACTATTCAAACTGACAAATTCATGTTTCTTTCGTGAGAAACGGCGATTTATGAGAAATGACGATAAAATTGCTGTTTTAAACTTGCAAAAACATAGAAAAACCTTGTTTTGAACTATTCAAACTGACAAATTCATGTTTCTTTCATGCGAAACGGCGATTTATGAGAAATGACGATAAAATTGCTGTTTTAAACTTGCAAAAACATAGAAAAACGATGTTTTGAACTATTCAAACTGACAAATTCATGTTTCTTTCGTGCGAAACGGCGATTTATGAGAAATGACGATAAAATTGCTGTTTTAAACTTGCAAAAACATATAAAAACGCTGTTTTGAACTATTCAAACTGACAAATTCATGTTTAATTCATGTTTCTTTCGTGCGAAACGGCGATTTATGAGAAATGACGATAAAATTGCTATTTTAAACTTGCAAAAACATAGAAAAACGCTGTTTTGAACTATTCAAACTGATAAATTCATGCTTCTTTTGTGCGAAACGGCGATTTATGAGAAATGACGATAAAATTTCTGTTTTAAAACTTGCAAAAAACATAGAAAAACGCTGTTTTCAACTATTCAAACTGATAAATTCATGTTTCTTTCGTGCGAAACGGCGATTTTGAAAAATGACGATAAAATTGCTGTTTTAAACTTGCAAAAACATAGAAAAAACGCTGTTTTCAACTATTCATACTGATAAATTCATGTTTCTTTTGTGCGAAACGTCGATTTATGAGAAATGACGATAAATTGCTGTTTTAAACTTGCAAAAACATAGAAAAACGCTGTTTTGAACTATTCAAACTGACAAATTCATGTTTCTTTCGTGTGAAACGGCGTTTTATGAGAAATGACGATAAAATTGCTGTTTTGAACTTGCAAAAACATAGAAAAACGCTGTTTTGAACTATTCAAACTGACAAATTCATGTTTCTTTCGTGCGAAACGGCGATTTATGAGAAATGACGATAAAATTGCTGTTTTAAACTTGCAAAAACATAGAAAAACGCTGTTTTGAACTATTCAAACTGACAAATTCATGTTTCTTTCGTGCGAAACGTCGATTTATGAGAAATGACGATAAAATTGCTGTTTTAAACTTGCAAAAACATAGAAAAAACGCTGTTTTGAACGTATTCAAACTGACAAATTCATGTTTCTTTCGTGCGAAACGGCGATTTATGAGAAATGACGATAAAATTGCTGTTTTAAACTTGCAAAAACATAGAAAAACGCTGTTTTCAACTATTCAAACTGATAAATTCATGTTTCTTTCGTGTGAAACGGGCGATTTATGAGAAATGACGATAAAATTGCTTTTTTAAACTTGCAAAAACATAGATAAACGCTGTTTTCAACTATTCAAACTGATAAATTCTTGTTTCTTTCGTGGAAAATAATCGATTTATGAGAAATGACGAATAAAATTGCTGTTTTAAACTTGCAAAAACATAGAAAAACGCGGTTTTCAACTATTCAAACTGATAAATTCATGTTTCTTCGTGCGAAACGGCGATTTATGAGAAATGACGATAAAATTGCTGTTTTAAAACTTGCAAAAACATAAAAAAAACGCTGTTTTTAACTATTCAAAATGATAAATTCAGGTTTCTTTCGTTCGAAACGGTGGATTTTTTGTGAAATCACGATAAAACTGCTGTTTTAAACCTGCAAAAACATAGAAAAAACGCTGTTTTCAACTATTCAAACTGATAAAATCATGTTTCTTTCGTGCGAAACGGCGATTTATGAGGAATGACGATAAAATTGCTGTTTAAACTTGCAAAAAACATGGATAAACGCTGTTTTCAACTATTCAAACTGATAAATTAATGTTTCTTTCGTGCGAAACGGCGATTTATGAGAAATGACGATAAAATTGCTGTTTTAAAACTTGCAAAAACATGGAAAAAACGCTGTTTTTAAACTATTCAAACTGATAAATTCATGTTTCTTTCGTGCGAACGGCGATTTATGAAAAAATGACGATAAAATTGCTGTTTTAAACTTGCAAAAACATAGAAAAACGCTGTTTTCAACTATTCATACTGATAAATTCATGTTTCTTTCGTGCGAAACGTCGATTTATGAGAAATAACGATAAAATTGCTGTTTTAAACTTGCAAAAACATAGAAAAACGCTGTTTTGAACTATTCAAACTGACAAATTCATGTTTCTTTCGTGTGAAACGGCGTTTTATGAGAAATAACGATACAATTGCTGTTTGAACTTGCAAAAAACTTAGAAAAACGCTGTTTTGAACTATTCAAACTGACAAATTCATGTTTCTTTCGTGAGAAACGGCGATTTATGAGAAATGACGATAAAATTGCTGTTTTAAACTTGCAAAAACATAGAAAAACCTTGTTTGAACTATTCAAACTGACAAATTCATGTTTCTTTCATGCGAAACGGCGATTATGAGAAATGACGATAAAATTGCTGTTTTAAACTTGCAAAAACATAGAAAAACGATGTTTTGAACTATTCAAACTGACAAATTCATGTTTCTTTCGTGCGAAACGGCGATTTATGAGAAATGACGATAAAATTGCTGTTTAAACTTGCAAAAACATATAAAAACGCTGTTTTGAACTATTCAAACTGACAAATTCATGTTTAATTCATGTTTCTTTCGTGCGAAACGGCGATTTATGAGAAATGACGATAAAATTGCTATTTTAAACTTGCAAAAACATAGAAAAACGCTGTTTTGAACTATTCAAACTGATAAATTCATGCTTCTTTTGTGCGAAACGGCGATTTATGAGAAATGACGATAAAATTTCTGTTTTAAACTTGCAAAAACATAGAAAAACGCTGTTTTCAACTATTCAAACTGATAAATTCATGTTTCTTTCGTGCGAAACGGCGATTTTTGAAAAATGACGATAAAATTGCTGTTTTAAACTGGTCAAAACATAGTAAAACGCTGTTTTCAACTATTCAAACTGAAAAATTCATGTTTCTTCTGTGCGAAACGGCGATTTATGAGAAATGACGATAAAATTGGTGTTTTAAACTTGCAAAAACATAGAAAAACGCTGTTTTTAACTATTCAAACTGATAAATTCAGGTTTTTTTCGTTGGAAACGATGAATTTTTGTAGAATCACGATAAAACTGCTGTTTTAAACTTGCAAAAACATAGAAAACGCTGTTTTCAACTATTCAAACTGATAAATTCATGTTTCTTTCGTGCGAAACGGCGATTTATGAGAAATGATGATAAAATTGCTGTTTTAAACTTGCAAAAACATAGAAAAACGCTGTTTTGAACTATTCAAACTGACAAATTCATGTTTAATTCATGTTTCTTTCGTGCGAAACGGCGATTTATGAGAAATGACGATAAAATTGCTGTTTTAAACTTGTAAAAACATAGAAAAACGCTGTTTTTAACTAATCAAACTGATAAATTCATGTTTCTTTCGTGCGAAACGGCGATTTATGAAAAATGACGATAAAATTGCTGTTTTAAACTTGCAAAAACATAGAAAAACGCTGTTTTGAACTATTTAAACTGACAAATTCATGTTTCTTTCGTGCGGAACGGCGATTTATGAGAAATGACGATACAATTGCTGTTTTGAACTTGCAAAAACATAGAAAAACGATGTTTTGAACTATTCAAACTGACAAATTCATGTTTCTTTCGTGAGAAACGGCGATTTATGAGAAATGACGATAAAATTGCTGTTTTAAACTTGCAAAAACATAGAAAAACCTTGTTTTGAACTATTCAAACTGACAAATTCATGTTTCTTTCGTGCGAAACGGCGATTTATGAGAAATGACGATAAATATGCTGTTTTAAACTTGCAAAAACATAGAAAAACGATGTTTTGAACTATTCAAACTGACAAATTCATGTTTCTTTCGTGGGAAACGGCGATTTATGAGAAATGACGATAAAATTGCTGTTTTAAACTTGCAAAAACATATAAAAACGCTGTTTTGAACTATTCAAACTGACAAATTCATGTTTAATTCATGTTTCTTTCGTGCGAAACGGCGATTTATGAGAAATGACGATAAAATTGCTATTTTAAACTTGCAAAAACATAGAAAAACGCTGTTTTGAACTATTCAAACTGATAAATTCATGCTTCTTTCGTGCGAAACGGCGATTTATGAGAAATGACGATAAAATTTCTGTTTTAAACTTGCAAAAACATAGAAAAACGCTGTTTTCAACTATTCAAACTGATAAATTCATGTTTCTTTCGTGCGAAACGGCGATTTTTAAAAAATGACGATAAAATTGCTGTTTTAAACTGGTCAAAACATAGTAAAACGCTGTTTTCAACTATTCAAACTGAAAAATTCATGTTTCTTCTGTGCGAAACGGCGATTTATGAGAAATGACGATAAAATTGGTGTTTTAAACTTGCAAAAACATAGAAAAACGCTGTTTTTAACTATTCAAACTGATAAATTCAGGTTTTTTTCGTTGGAAACGATGAATTTTTGTAGAATCACGATAAAACTGCTGTTTTAAACTTGCAAAAACATAGAAAACGCTGTTTTCAACTATTCAAACTGATAAATTCATGTTTCTTTCGTGCGAAACGGCGATTTATGAGAATGATGATAAAATTGCTGTTTTAAAACTTGCAAAAACATAGAAAAACGCTGTTTTCAACAATTCAAACTGATAAATTCTTGTTTCTTTCGTGGAAAATGACGATTTATGAGAAATGACAATAAAATTGCTGTTTTAAACTTGCAAAACATAGAAAAACGCTGTTTTCAACTATTCAAAGTGATAAATTCATGTTTCTTTCGTGCGAAACGGCGATTTATGAAAAATGACGATAAAATTGCTGTTTTAAACTTGCAAAAACATAGAAAAAACGCTGTTTTGAACTATTCAAAACTGACAAATTTATGTTTCTTTCGTGTGAAACGGCGTTTTTATGAGAAATGACGATACAATTGCTGTTTTAAACTTGCAAAAACATGGAAAAAACGCTGTTTTTAACTATTCAAACTGATAAATTCATGTTTCTTTCGTGCGAGACGGCGTTTTCTGAAAAATGACGAAAAAATTGCTGTTTTACTTACTTGTCAAAAACATAGAAAAACGCTGTTTTCAACTATTCAAACTGATAAATTCATGTTTCTTTTGTGCGAAACGGCGATTTATGAGAAATGACCATAAAATTGGTGATTTATAATAGCAAAAACATAGAAAAACGCTGTTTTTAACTATTCAAACTGATAAATTCAGGTTTTTTTTCGTTGGAAACGATGAATTTTTGTGAAATCACGATAAAATTGCTGTTTTAAACTTGCAAAAACATAGAAAAACGCTGTTTTGAACTATTTAAACTGACAAATTCATGTTTCTTTCGTGCGGAACGGCGATTTATGAGAAATGACGATACAATTGCTGTTTTGAACTTGCAAAAACATAGAAAAACGATGTTTTGAACTATTCAAAACTGACAAATTCATGTTTCTTTCGTGAGAAACGGCGATTTATGAGAAATGACGATAAAATTGCTGTTTTAAACTTGCAAAAACATAGAAAAACCTTGTTTGAACTATTCAAACTGACAAATTCATGTTTCTTTCGTGCGAAACGGCGATTTATGAGAAATGACGATAAATATGCTGTTTTAAAACTTGCAAAAACATAGAAAAAACGATGTTTTGAACTATTCAAACTGACAAATTCATGTTTCTTTCGTGGGAAACGGCGATTTATGAGAAATGACGATAAAATTGCTGTTTTAAACTTGCAAAAACATATAAAAACGCTGTTTTGAACTATTCAAACTGACAAATTCATGTTTAATTCATGTTTCTTTCGTGCGAAACGGCGATTTATGAGAAATGACGATAAAATTGCTATTTTAAACTTGCAAAAACATAGAAAAACGCTGTTTTGAACTATTCAAACTGATAAATTCATGCTTCTTTCGTGCGAAACGGCGATTTATGAGAAATGACGATAAAATTTCTGTTTTAAACTTGCAAAAACATAGAAAAACGCTGTTTTCAACTATTCAAACTGATAAATTCATGTTTCTTTCGTGCGAAACGGCGATTTTTAAAAAATGACGATAAAATTGCTGTTTTAAACTGGTCAAAACATAGTAAAACGCTGTTTTCAACTATTCAAACTGAAAAATTCATGTTTCTTCTGTGCGAAACGGCGATTTATGAGAAATAACGATAAAATTGGTGTTTTAAACTTGCAAAAACATAGAAAAACGCTGTTTTTAACTATTCAAACTGATAAATTCAGGTTTTTTTTCGTTGGAAACGATGAATTTTTGTAGAATCACGATAAAACTGCTGTTTTAAACTTGCAAAAACATAGAAAACGCTGTTTTCAACTATTCAAACTGATAAATTCATGTTTCTTTCGTGCGAAACGGCGATTTATGAGAAATGATGATAAAATTGCTGTTTTAAACTTGCAAAAACATAGAAAAACGCTGTTTTCAACAATTCAAACTGATAAATTCTTGTTTCTTTCGTGGAAAATGACGATTTATGAGAAATGACAATAAAATTGCTGTTTTAAACTTGCAAAACATAGAAAAAACGCTGTTTTCAACTATTCAAAGTGATAAATTCATGTTTCTTTCGTGCGAAACGGCGATTTTATGAAAATGACGATAAAATTGCTGTTTTAAACTTGCAAAAACATAGAAAAACGCTGTTTTGAACTATTCAAACTGACAAATTTATGTTTCTTTCGTGTGAAACGGCGTTTTATGAGAAATGACGATACAATTGCTGTTTTAAACTTGCAAAAACATGGAAAAACGCTGTTTTTAACTATTCAAACTGATAAATTCATGTTTCTTTCGTGCGAGACGGCGTTTTCTGAAAAATGACGAAAAAATTGCTGTTTTAAACTGGTCAAACATAGAAAAACGCTGTTTTCAACTATTCAAACTGATAAATTCATGTTTCTTTTGTGCGAAACGGCGATTTATGAGAAATGACCATAAAATTGGTGATTTATAATAGCAAAAACATAGAAAAACGCTGTTTTTAACTATTCAAACTGATAAATTCAGGTTTTTTTCGTTGGAAACGATGAATTTTTGTGAAATCACGATAAAACTGCTGTTTTAAACTTGCAAAAACATAGAAAACGCTGTTTTCTACTATTCAAACTGATAAATTCATGTTTCTTTCGTGCGAAACGGCGATTTATGAGAAATGACGATAAAATTGCTGTTTTAAACTTGCAAAAACATAGAAAAACGCGGTTTTGAAACTATTCAAACTGACAAATTCATGTTTAATTCATGTTTCTTTCGTGCGAAACGGCGATTTATGAGAAATGACGATAAAATTGCTGTTTTAAACTTTCAAAAACATAGAAAAACGCTGTTTGAACTATTCAAACTGACAAATTCATGTTTCTTTCGTGCGAAACGGCGATTTATGAAAAATGACGATAAAATTTGCTGTTTTAAACTTGCAAAAACATAGAAAAACGCTGTTTTTAACTATTCAAACTGATAAATTCATGTTTCTTTCGTGCGAAAAGGCGATTTATGAGAAATGACGATAAAATTTCTGTTTTAAACTTGCAAAAACATAGAAAAACGCTATTTTCAACTATTCATACTGATAAATTCATGTTTCTTTTCGTGCGAAACGGCGATTTATGAAAAATGACGATAAAATTGCTGTTTTAAACTGGTCAAAACATAGAAAAACGCTGTTTTCAACAATTCAAACTGATAAATTCATGTTTCTTTCGTGCGAAACGGCGATTTATGAGAAATGACGATAAAATTGCTGTTTTAAACTTGCAAAAACATAGAAAAACGCTGTTTTGAACTATTCAAACTGACAAATTCATGTTTCTTTCATGCGAAACG
>CAWWDY010001248.1:0-56860 GCA_963942605.1 Poecilus cupreus | reverse complement strand
AAGAAACATGAATTTGTCAGTTTGAATAGTTCAAAACAGCGTTTTTCTATGTTTTTGTAAGTTTAAAACAGCAATTTTATCGTAATTTCTCATAAATAGCCGTTTCGCACGGAAGAAACATGATTTTGTCAGTTTGAATATTTGAAAAGAGCGTTTCTCAATGTTTTTGCAAGTTTAAAACAGCAATTTTAACGGGAATTCACAAAAATCTACCGTTTCCAACGTAAGAAACATGAATTTGTCAGATTGAGTAGTTCAAAACAGCGTTTTTCTATGTTTTTGCAAGTTTAAAACAGCTATTTTATCGTCATTTCTCATAAATCGCCGTTTCACACGAAAGAAACATGAATTTGTCAGTTTGAATAGTTCAAAACAGCGTTTTTCTATGTTTTTGTAAGTTTAAAACAGCAATTTTATCGTAATTTCTCATAAATAGCCGTTTCGCACGGAAGAAACATGATTTTGTCAGTTTGAATAGTTGAAAACAGCGTTTCTCAATGTTTTTGCAAGTTTAAAACAGCAATTTTATCGTGATTTCACTAAAATCCACCGTTTGGGACGTAAGAAACATGAATTTATCAGTTTGAATAGTTGAAAATAGCGTTTTTCTATGTTTTTGCAAGTTTAAAACAGCAATTTTATCGTCATTTCTCATAAATCGCCGTTTCGCACGAAAGAAACATGAATTTGTCAGTTTGAATTGTTCAAAACAGCGTTTTTCTATGTTTTTGCAAGCTTAAAACAGCAATTTTATCGTCATTTCTCATAAATCGCCGTTTCATACGAAAGAATCATGAATTTGTCAGTTTGAATAGTTCAAAACAGCGTTTTTCTATGTTTTTGCAAGTTTAAAACAGCAATTTTATCGTCATTTCTCATAAATCGCCGTTTCACACGAAAGAAACATGAATTTGTCAGTTTGAATAGTTCAAAACAGCGTTTTTCTATGTTTTTGCAAGTTTAAAACAGCAATTTTATCGTCATTTCTCATAAATCGCCGTTTCACACGAAAGAAACATGAATTTGTCAGTTTGAATAGGCAAAACAGCGTTTAACCTATGTTTTTGCAAGTTTAAAACAGCAATTTTATCGTCATTTCTCATAAATCGCCGTTTCGCAGAAAGAAACATGAATTTGTCAGTTTGAATAGTTCAAAACAGCGTTTTTCTATGTTTTTGCAAGTTTAAAACAGCAATTTAATCGTCATTTCTCATAAATCGCCGTTTCACACGAAAGAAACATGAATTTGTCAGTTTGAATAGTTCAAAACAGCGTTTTTCTATGTTTTTGCAAGTTTAAAACAGCAATTTTATCGTAATTTCTCATCAATCGCCGTTTCGCACGGAAGAAACATGAATTTGTCAGTTTGAATAGTTGAAAACAGCGTTTTTCAATGTTTTTGCAAGTTTAAAACAGCAATTTTATTGTGATTTCACAAAAATCCACCGTTTGGAACGTAAGAAACATGAATTTATCAGTTTGAATAGTTGAAAACAGCGTTTTTCTATGTTTTTGCAAGTTTAAAACAGCAATTTTATCGTCATTTCTCATAAATCGCCGTTTCTCACAAAAGAAACATGAATTTGTCAGTTTGAATAGTTCAAAACAGCGTTTTTCTATGTTTTTGCAAGTTTAAAACAGCAATTATATCGTCATTTCTCATAAATCGCCGTTTCACACGTAAGAAACATGAATTTGTCAGTTTGAATAGTTCAAAACAGCGTTTTTCTATGTTTTTGCAAGTTTAAAACAGCAATTTTATCGTCATTTCTCATAAATCGCCGTTTCGCACGGAAGAAACATGAATTTGTCAGTTTGAATAGTTAAAAACATCGTTTTTCAATGTTTTTGCAAGTTTAAAACAGCAATTTAAACGTGATTTCACAAAAATCCACCGTTTTCAACGTAAGAAACATGAATTTATCAGTTTGAATAGTTCAAAACAGCGTTTTTCTATGTTTTTGCAAGTTTAAAACAGCAATTTTATCGTGATTTCACAAAAATCCACCGTTTGGAACGTAAGAAACATGAATTTATCAGTTTGAATATTTGAAAACAGCGTTTTTCTATGTTTTTGCAAGTTTAAAACAGCAATTTTATTGTCATTTCTCATAAATCGCCGTTTCGCACGAAAGAAACATGAATTTGTCAGTTTGAATAGTTCAAAACAGCGTTTTTCTATGTTTTTGCAAGTTGAAAACAGCAATTTTATCGTCATTTCTCATAAATCGCCGTTTCACACGAAAGAAACATGAATTTGTCAGTTTGAATAGTTCAAAACCGGGTTTTTCTATGTTTTTGCAAGTTTAAAACAGGAATTTTATCGTCATTTCTCATAAATCGCCGTTTCGCACGAAAGAAACATGAATTTGTCAGTTTGATTAGTTCAAAACAGCGTTTTTCTATGTTTTTGCAAGTTTAAAACAGCAATTTTATCGTCATTTTTCATAAATCGCCAGTTCACACGAAAGAAACATGAATTTGTCAGTTTGAATAGTTCAAAACAGCGTTTTTCTATGTTTTTGCAAGTTTAAAACAGCAAATTTTATAGTAATTTCTCATAAATCGTTGCTTCGCACGGAAGAAACATGAATTTGTCAGTTTGAATAGATGAAAACATCGTTTTTCAATGTTTTTGCAAGTTTAAAACAGCAATTTTAACGGGATTTCACAAAAATCTACCGTTTCCAACGTAAGAAACATGAATTTGTCAGTTTGAATAGTTCAAAACAGCGTTTTTCTATGTTTTTGCAAGTTTAAAACAGCAATTTTATCGTCATTTCTCATAAATCGCCGTTTCACACGAAAGAAACATGAATTTGTCAGTTTGAATAGTTCAAAACAGCGTTTTTCTATGTTTTTGCAAGTTTAAAACAGCAATTTTATAGTAATTTCTCATAAATCGCCGTTTCGCACGGAAGAATCATAAATTTGTCAGTTTGAGTAGTTCAAAACAGCGTTTTTCTATGTGTTTGCAAGTTTAAAACAGCTATTTTATCGTCATTTCTCATAAATCGCCGTTTCACACGAAAGAAACATGAATTTGTCAGTTTGAATAGTTCAAAACAGCGTTTTTCTATGTTTTTGTAAGTTTAAAACAGCAATTTTATCGTAATTTCTCATAAATAGCCGTTTCGCACGGAAGAAACATGATTTTGTCAGTTTGAATAGTTGAAAACAGCGTTTCTCAATGTTTTTGCAAGTTTAAAACAGCAATTTTATCGTGATTTCACTAAAATCCACCGTTTGGAACGTAAGAAACATGAATTTATCAGTTTGAATAGTTGAAAACAGCGTTTTTCTATGTTTTTGCAAGTTTAAAACAGCAATTTTATCGTCATTTCTCATAAATCGCCGTTTCGCACGAAAGAAACATGAATTTGTCAGTTTGAATTGTTCAAAACAGCGTTTTTCTATGTTTTTGCAAGCTTAAAACAGCAATTTTATCGTCATTTCTCATAAATCGCCGTTTCATACGAAAGAATCATGAATTTGTCAGTTTGAATAGTTCAAAACAGCGTTTTTCTATGTTTTTGCAAGTTTAAAACAGCAATTTTATCGTCATTTCTCATAAATCGCCGTTTCACACGAAAGAAACATGAATTTGTCAGTTTGAATAGTTCAAAACAGCGTTTTTCTATGTTTTTGCAATTTTAAAACAGCAATTTTATCGTCATTTCTCATAAATCGCCATTTCACACGAAAGAAACATGAATTTGTCAATTTGAATAGGCAAAACAGCGTTTAACCTATGTTTTTGCAAGTTTAAAACAGCAATTTTATCGTCATTTCTCATAAATCGCCGTTTCGCAGAAAGAAACATGAATTTGTCAGTTTGAATAGTTCAAAACAGCGTTTTTCTATGTTTTTGCAAGTTTAAAACAGCAATTTTATCGTCATTTCTCATAAATCGCCGTTTCACATGAAAGAAACATGAATTTGTCCGTTTGAATAGTTCAAAACTGCGTTTTTCTATGTTTTTGCAAGTTTAAAACAGCAATTTTATCGTCATTTCTCATAAATCGCCGTTTCACACGAAAGAAACATGAATTTGCCAGTTTGAAAGTTCAAAACAGCGTTTTTCTATGTTTTTGCAAGTTTAAAACAGCAATTTTATCGTAATTTCTCATAAATCGCCGTTTCGCACGGAAGAAACATGAATTTGTCAGTTTGAATAGTTGAAAACAGCTTTTTTCAATGTTTTTGCAAGTTTAAAACAGCAATTTTGGCGTGATTTCAAAAAAATCCACCGTTTGGAACGTAAGAAACATGAATTTATCAGTTTGAATAGTTGAAAACAGCGTTTTTCTATGTTTTTGCAAGTTTAAAACAGCAATTTTATCGTCATTTCTCATAAATCGCCGTTTCGCACGAAAGAAACATGAATTTGTCAGTTTGAATAGCTCAAAACAGCGTTTTTCTATGTTTTTGCAAGTTTAAAACAGCAATTTTATCGTCATTTCTCATAAATCGCCGTTTCACACGTAAGAAACATGAATTTGTCAGTTTGAATAGTTTCGAAACAGCGTTTTTCTATGTTTTTGCAAGTTTAAAACAGCAATTTTATCGTCATTTCTCATAAATCGCCGTTTCACACGAAAGAAACATGAATTTGTCAGTTTGAATAGTTCAAAACAGCGTTTTTCTATGTTTTTGCAAGTTTATAACAGCAAATTTATAGTAATTTCTCATAAATCGCCGTTTCGCACGGAAGAAACATGAATTTGTCAGTTTGAGTAGTTCAAAACAGCGTTTTTCTATGTTTTTGCAAGCTTAAAACAGCAATTTTATCGTCATTTCTCATAAATCGCCGTTTCACACGAAAGAATCATGAATTTGTCAGTTTGAATAGTTCAAAACAGCGTTTTTCTATGTTTTTGCAAGTTTAAAACAGCAATTTTATCGTCATTTCTCATAAATCGCCGTTTCACACGAAAGAAACATGAATTTGTCAGTTTGAATAGTTCAAAACAGCGTTTTTCTATGTTTTTGCAAGTTTAAAACAGCAATTTTATCGTAATTTCTCATCAATCGCCGTTTCGCACGGAAGAAACATGAATTTGTTAGTTTGAATAGTTGAAAACAGCGTTTTTCAATGTTTTTGCAAGTTTAAAACAGCAATTTTATTGTGATTTCACAAAAATCCACCGTTTGGAACGTAAGAAACATGAATTTATCAGTTTGAATAGTTGAAAACAGCGTTTTTCTATGTTTTTGCAAGTTTAAAACAGCAATTTTATCGTCATTTCTCATAAATCGCCGTTTCGCACGTAAGAAACATAAATTTGTCAGTTTGAATAGTTCAAAAAAGCGTTTTTCTATGTTTTTGCAAGTTTAAAACAGCAATTTTATCGTCATTTTTCATAAATCGCCAGTTCACACGAAAGAAACATGAATTTGTCAGTTTGAATAGTTCAAAACAGCGTTTTTCTATGTTTTTGCAAGTTTAAAACAGCAATTTTATCGTCATTTCTCATAAATCCACCGTTTGGAACGTAAGAAACATGAATTTATCAGTTTGAATATTTGAAAACAGCGTTTTTCTATGTTTTTGCAAGTTTAAAACAGCAATTTTAACGTGATTTCACAAAAATCCACCGTTTCCAGCGTAAGAAACATGAATTTATCAGTTTGAATAGTTCAAAACAGCGTTTTTCTATGTTTTTGCAAGTTTAAAACAGCAATTTTATCGTGATTTCACAAAAATCCACCGTTTGGAACGTAAGAAACATGAATTTATCAGTTTGAATATTTGAAAACAGCGTTTTTCTATGTTTTTGCAAGTTTAAAACAGCAATTTTATTATCATTTCTCATAAATCTCCGTTTCGCACGAAAGAAACATGAATTTGTAAGTTTGAATAGTTCAAAACAGCGTTTTTCTATGTTTTTGCAAGTTGAAAACAGCAATTTTATCGTCATTTCTCATAAATCGCCGTTTCACACGAAAGAAACATGAATTTGTCAGTTTGAATAGTTCAAAACAGGGTTTTTCTATGTTTTTGCAAGTTTAAAACAGGAATTTTATCGTCATTTCTCATAAATCTCCGTTTAGCACGAAAGAAACATGAATTTGTCAGTTTGATTAGTTCAAAACAGCGTTTTTCTATGTTTTTGCAAGTTTAAAACAGCAATTTTATCGTCATTTTTCATAAATCGCCAGTTCACACGAAAGAAACATGAATTTGTCAGTTTGAATAGTTCAAAACAGCGTTTTTCTATGTTTTTGCAAGTTTAAAACAGCAATTTTATCGTCATTTCTCATAAATCGCCGTTTCGCACGGAAGAAACATGAATTTGTCAGTTTGAATAGTTAAAAACAACGTTTTTCAATGTTTTTGCAAGTTTAAAACAGCAATTTTAACGTGATTTCACAAAAATCCACCGTTTCCAACGTAAGAAACATGAATTTATCAGTTTGAATAGTTCAAAACAGCGTTTTTCTATGTTTTTGCAAGTTTAAAACAGCAATTTTATCGTGATTTCACAAAGATCCACCGTTTGGAACGTAAGAAACATGAATTTATCAATTTGAATATTTGAAAACAACGTTTTTCTATGTTTTTGCAAGTTTAAAACAGCAATTTTATTGTCATTTTTCATAAATCGCCGTTTCGCACGGAAGAAACATGAATTTGTCAGTTAGAGTAGTTCAAAACAGCGTTTTTCTATGTTTTTGCAAGTTTAAAACAGCAATTTTATAGTAATTTCTCATAAATCGCCGTTTCGCACGGAAGAATCATAAATTTGTCAGTTTGAGTAGTTCAAAACAGCGTTTTTCTATGTTTTTGCAAGTTTAAAACAGCTATTTTATCGTCATTTCTCATAAATCGCCGTTTCACACGAAAGAAACATGAATTTGTCAGTTTGAATAGTTCAAAACAGCGTTTTTCTATGTTTTTGTAAGTTTAAAACAGCAATTTTATCGTAATTTCTCATAAATAGCCGTTTCGCACGGAAGAAACATGATTTTGTCAGTTTGAATAGTTGAAAACAGCGTTTCTCAATGTTTTTGCAAGTTTAAAACAGCAATTTTATCGTGATTTCACTAAAATCCACCGTTTGGAACGTAAGAAACATGAATTTATCAGTTTGAATAGTTGAAAACAGCGTTTTTCTATGTTTTTGCAAGTTTAAAACAGCAATTTTATCGTCATTTCTCATAAATCGCCGTTTCGCACGAAAGAAACATGAATTTGTCAGTTTGAATTGTTCAAAACAGCGTTTTTCTATGTTTTTGCAAGCTTAAAACAGCAATTTTATCGTCATTTCTCATAAATCGCCGTTTCATACGAAAGAATCATGAATTTGTCAGTTTGAATAGTTCAAAACAGCGTTTTTCTATGTTTTTGCAAGTTTAAAACAGCAATTTTATCGTCATTTCTCATAAATCGCCGTTTCACACGAAAGAAACATGAATTTGTCAGTTTGAATAGTTCAAAACAGCGTTTTTCTATGTTTTTGCAATTTTAAAACAGCAATTTTATCGTCATTTCTCATAAATCGCCATTTCACACGAAAGAAACATGAATTTGTCAATTTGAATAGGCAAAACAGCGTTTAACCTATGTTTTTGCAAGTTTAAAACAGCAATTTTATCGTCATTTCTCATAAATCGCCGTTTCGCAGAAAGAAACATGAATTTGTCAGTTTGAATAGTTCAAAACAGCGTTTTTCTATGTTTTTGCAAGTTTAAAACAGCAATTTTATCGTCATTTCTCATAAATCGCCGTTTCACATGAAAGAAACATGAATTTGTCCGTTTGAATAGTTCAAAACTGCGTTTTTCTATGTTTTTGCAAGTTTAAAACAGCAATTTTATCGTCATTTCTCATAAATCGCCGTTTCACACGAAAGAAACATGAATTTGCCAGTTTGAAAGTTCAAAACAGCGTTTTTCTATGTTTTTGCAAGTTTAAAACAGCAATTTTATCGTAATTTCTCATAAATCGCCGTTTCGCAAGGAAGAAACATGAATTTGTCAGTTTGAATAGTTGAAAACAGCTTTTTTCAATGTTTTTGCAAGTTTAAAACAGCAATTTTGTCGTGATTTCAAAAAAATCCACCGTTTGGAACGTAAGAAACATGAATTTATCAGTTTGAATAGTTGAAAACAGCGTTTTTCTATGTTTTTGCAAGTTTAAAACAGCAATTTTATCGTCATTTCTCATAAATCGCCGTTTCGCACGAAAGAAACATGAATTTGTCAGTTTGAATAGCTCAAAACAGCGTTTTTCTATGTTTTTGCAAGTTTAAAACAGCAATTTTATCGTCATTTCTCATAAATCGCCGTTTCACACGTAAGAAACTTGAATTTGTCAGTTTGAATAGTTTCGAAACAGCGTTTTTCTATGTTTTTGCAAGTTTAAAACAGCAATTTTATCGTCATTTCTCATAAATCGCCGTTTCACACGAAAGAAACATGAATTTGTCAGTTTGAATAGTTCAAAACAGCGTTTTTCTATGTTTTTGCAAGTTTATAACAGCAAATTTATAGTAATTTCTCATAAATCGCCGTTTCGCACGGAAGAAACATGAATTTGTCAGTTTGAGTAGTTCAAAACAGCGTTTTTCTATGTTTTTGCAAGCTTAAAACAGCAATTTTATCGTCATTTCTCATAAATCGCCGTTTCACACGAAAGAATCATGAATTTGTCAGTTTGAATAGTTCAAAACAGCGTTTTTCTATGTTTTTGCAAGTTTAAAACAGCAATTTTATCGTCATTTCTCATAAATCGCCGTTTCACACGAAAGAAACATGAATTTGTCAGTTTGAATAGTTCAAAACAGCGTTTCTCTATGTTTTTGCAAGTTTAAAACAGCAATTTTATCGTCATTTATCATAAATCGCCGTTTCGCACGAAAGAAACATGAATTTGTCAGTTTGAATAGTACAAAACAGCGTTTTTCTATGTTTTTGCAAGTTTAAAACAGTAATTTAATCGTCATTTCTCATAAATCGCCGTTTCACACGAAAGAAACATGAATTTGTGAGTTTGAATAGTTCAAAACAGCGTTTTTCTATGTTTTTGCAAGTTTAAAACAGCAATTTTATCGTAATTTCTCATCAATCGCCGTTTCGCACGGAAGAAACATGAATTTGTTAGTTTGAATAGTTGAAAACAGCGTTTTTCAATGTTTTTGCAAGTTTAAAACAGCAATTTTATTGTGATTTCACAAAAATCCACCGTTTGGAACGTAAGAAACATGAATTTATCAGTTTGAATAGTTGAAAACAGCGTTTTTCTATGTTTTTGCAAGTTTAAAACAGCAATTTTATCGTGATTTCACAAAAATCCACCGTTTGGAACGTAAGAAACATGAATTTATCAGTTTGAATATTTGAAAACAGCGTTTTTCTATGTTTTTGCAAGTTTAAAACAGCAATTTTATTATCATTTCTCATAAATCTCCGTTTCGCACGAAAGAAACATGAATTTGTCAGTTTGAATAGTTCAAAACAGCGTTTTTCTATGTTTTTGCAAGTTGATAACAGCAATTTTATCGTCATTTCTCATAAATCGCCGTTTCACACGAAAGAAACATGAATTTGTCAGTTTGAATAGTTCAAAACAGGGTTTTTCTATGTTTTTGCAAGTTTAAAACAGGAATTTTATCGTCATTTCTCATAAATCTCCGTTTAGCACGAAAGAAACATGAATTTGTCAGTTTGATTAGTTCAAAACAGCGTTTTTCTATGTTTTTGCAAGTTTAAAACAGCAATTTTATCGTCATTTTTCATAAATCGCCAGTTCACACGAAAGAAACATGAATTTGTCAGTTTGAATAGTTCAAAACAGCGTTTTTCTATGTTTTTGCAAGTTTAAAACAGCAATTTTATCGTCATTTCTCATAAATCGCCGTTTCGCACGGAAGAAACATGAATTTGTCAGTTTGAATAGTTAAAAACAACGTTTTTCAATGTTTTTGCAAGTTTAAAACAGCAATTTTAACGTGATTTCACAAAAATCCACCGTTTCCAACGTAAGAAACATGAATTTATCAGTTTGAATAGTTCAAAACAGCGTTTTTCTATGTTTTTGCAAGTTTAAAACAGCAATTTTATCGTGATTTCACAAAGATCCACCGTTTGGAACGTAAGAAACATGAATTTATCAGTTTGAATATTTGAAAACAACGTTTTTCTATGTTTTTGCAAGTTTAAAACAGCAATTTTATTGTCATTTCTCATAAATCGCCGTTTCGCACGGAAGAAACATGAATTTGTCAGTTTGAGTAGTTCAAAACAGCGTTTTTCTATGTTTTTGCAAGTTTAAAACAGCAATTTTATCGTCATTTCTCATAAATCGCCGTTTCACACGAAAGAAATATGAATTTGTCAGTTTGAATAGTTCAAAACAGCGTTTTTCTATGTTTTTGCAAGTTTAAAACAGCAATTTTATCGTAATTTCTCATAAATCGCCGTTTCGCACGGAAGAAACATGATTTTGTCAGTTTGAATAGTTGAAAACAGCGTTTTTCAATGTTTTTGCAAGTTTAAAACAGCAATTTTATCGTGATTTCACTAAAATCCACCGTTTGGAACGTAAGAAACATGAATTTATCAGTTTGAATAGTTGAAAACAGCGTTTTTCTATGTTTTTGCAAGTTTAAAACAGCAATTTTATCGTCATTTCTCATAAATCGCCGTTTCGCACGAAAGAATCATGAATTTGTCAGTTTGAGTAGTTCAAAACAGCGTTTTTCTATGTTTTTGCAAGCTTAAAACAGCAATTTTATCGTCATTTCTCATAAATCGCCGTTTCACACGAAAGAATCATGAATTTGTCAGTTTGAATAGTTCAAAACAGCGTTTTTCTATGTTTTTGCAAGTTTAAAACAGCAATTTTATCGTCATTTCTCATAAATCGCCGTTTCACACGAAAGAAACATGAATTTGTCAGTTTGAATAGTTCAAAACAGCGTTTCTCTATGTTTTTGCAAGTTTAAAACAGCAATTTTATCGTCATTTATCATAAATCGCCGTTTCCAACGTAAGAAACATGAATTTATCAGTTTGAATAGTTCAAAACAGCGTTTTTCTATGTTTTTGCAAGTTTAAAACAGCAATTTTATCGTGATTTCACAAAAATCCACCGTTTGGAACGTAAGAAACATGAATTTATCAGTTTGAATATTTGAAAACAACGTTTTTCTATGTTTTTGCAAGTTTAAAACAGCAATTTTATCATCATTTTTCATAAATCGCCAGTTCACATGAAAGAAACATGAATTTGTCAGTTTGAATAGTTCAAAACAGCGTTTTTCTATGTTTTTGCAAGTTTAAAACAGCAATTTTATCGTCATTTCTCATAAATCGCCGTTTCACACGAAAGAAACATGAATTTGTCAGTTTGAATAGTTCAAAACAGCGTTTCTCTATGTTTTTGCAAGTTTAAAACAGCAATTTTATCGTCATTTATCATAAATCGCCGTTTCGCAGAAAGAAACATGAATTTGTCAGTTTGAATAGTTCAAAACAGCGTTTTTCTATGTTTTTGCAAGTTTAAAACAGCAATTTAATCGTCATTTCTCATAAATCGCCGTTTCACACGAAAGAAACATGAATTTGTCAGTTTGAATAGTTCAAAACAGCGTTTTTCTATGTTTTTGCAAGTTTAAAACAGCAATTTTATCGTAATTTCTCATCAATCGCCGTTTCGCACGGAAGAAACATGAATTTGTCAGTTTGAATAGTTGAAAACAGCGTTTTTCAATGTTTTTGCAAGTTTAAAACAGCAATTTTATTGTGATTTCACAAAAATCCACCGTTTGGAACGTAAGAAACATGAATTTATCAGTTTGAATAGTTGAAAACAGCGTTTTTCTATGTTTTTGCAAGTTTAAAACAGCAATTTTATCGTCATTTCTCATAAATCGCCGTTTCGCACGTAAGAAACATAAATTTGTCAGTTTGAATAGTTCAAAACAGCGTTTTTCTATGTTTTTGCAAGTTTAAAACAGCAATTTTATCGTCATTTTTCATAAATCGCCAGTTCACACGAAAGAAACATGAATTTGTCAGTTTGAATAGTTCAAAACAGCGTTTTTCTATGTTTTTGCAAGTTTAAAACAGCAATTTTATCGTCATTTCTCATAAATCGCCGTTTCGCACGGAAGAAACATGAATTTGTCAGTTTGAATAGTTAAAAACATCGTTTTTCAATGTTTTTGCAAGTTTAAAACAGCAATTTAAACGTGATTTCACAAAAATCCACCGTTTCCAACGTAAGAAACATGAATTTATCAGTTTGAATAGTTCAAAACAGCGTTTTTGTATGTTTTTGCAAGTTTAAAACAGCAATTTTATCGTGATTTCACAAAAATCCACCGTTTGGAACGTAAGAAACATGAATTTATCAGTTTGAATAGTTCAAAACAGCGTTTTTCTATGTTTTTGCAAGTTGAAAACAGCAATTTTATCGTCATTTCTCATAAATCGCCGTTTCACACGAAAGAAACATGAATTTGTCAGTTTGAATAGTTCAAAACAGGGTTTTTCTATGTTTTTGCAAGTTTAAAACAGGAATTTTATCGTCATTTCTCATAAATCACCGTTTCGCACGAAAGAAACATGAATTTGTCAGTTTGATTAGTTCAAAACAGCGTTTTTCTATGTTTTTGCAAGTTTAAAACAGCAATTGTATCGTCATTTCTCATAAATCGCCGTTTCACACGAAAGAAACATGAATTTGTCAGTTTGAATAGTTCAAAACAGCGTTTTTCTATGTTTTTGCAAGTTTAAAACAGCAATTTTATCGTCATTTCTCATAAATCGCCGTTTCACACGATAAAAACATGAATTTGTCAGTTTGAATAGTTCAAAACAGCGTTTTTCTATGTTTTTGCAAGTTTAAAACAGCAATTTTATAGTAATTTCTCATAAATCGCCGTTTCGCACGGAAGAATCATGAATTTGTCAGTTTGAGTAGTTCAAAACAGCGTTTTTCTATGTTTTTGCAAGTTTAAAACAGCTATTTTATCGTCATTTCTCATAAATCGCCGTTTCACACGAAAGAAACATGAATTTGTCAGTTTGAATAGTTCAAAACAGCGTTTTTTCTATGTTTTTGCAAGTTTAAAACAGCAATTTTATCGTAATTTCTCATAAATCGCCGTTTCGCACGGAAGAAACATGATTTTGTCAGTTTGAATAGTTGTAAACAGCGTTTCTCAATGTTTTTGCAAGTTTAAAACAGCAATTTTATCGTGATTTCACTAAAATCCACCGTTTGGAACGTAAGAAACATGAATTTATCAGTTTGAATAGTTGAAAACAGCGTTTTTCTATGTTTTTGCAAGTTTAAAACAGCAAATTTATCGTCATTTCTCATAAATCGCCGTTTCGCACGAAGAAACATGAATTTGTCAGTTTGAATAGTTCAAAACAGCGTTTTTCTAAGTTTTTGCAAACTTAAAACAGCAATTATATCGTCATTTCTCATAAATCGCCATTTCATACGAAAGAATCATGAATTTGTCAGTTTGAATAGTTCAAAACAGCGTTTTTCTATGTTTTTGCAAGTTTAAAACAGCAATTTTATCGTCATTTCTCATAAATCGCCGTTTCACACGAAAGAAACATGATTTGTCAGTTTGAATAGTTCAAAACAGCGTTTTTCTATGTTTTTGCAAGTTTAAAACAGCAATTTTATCGTGATTTCACTAAAATCCACCGTTTGGAACGTAAGAAACATGAATTTATCAGTTTGAATAGTTGAAAACAGCGTTTTTCTATGTTTTTGCAAGTTTAAAACAGCAAATTTATCGTCATTTCTCATAAATCGCCGTTTCGCACGAAAGAAACATGAATTTGTCAGTTTGAATAGTTCAAAACAGCGTTTTTCTAAGTTTTTGCAAACTTAAAACAGCAATTATATGGTCATTTCTCATAAATCGCCATTTCATACGAAAGAATCATGAATTTGTCAGTTTGAATAGTTCAAAACAGCGTTTTTTCTATGTTTTTGCAAGTTTAAAACAGCAATTTTATCGTCATTTCTCATAAATCGCCGTTTCACACGAAAGAAACATGAATTTGTCAGTTTGAATAGTTCAAAACAGCGTTTTTCTATGTTTTTGCAAGTTTAAAACAGCAATTTTATCGTAATTTCTCATAAATCGCCGTTTCGCACGGAAGAAACATGATTTTGTCAGTTTGAATAGTTGAAAACAGCGTTTTTCAATGTTTTTGCAAGTTTAAAACAGCATTTTATCGTGATTTCACTAAAATCCACCGTTTGGAACGTAAGAAACATGAATTTATCAGTTTGAATAGTTGAAAACAGCGTTTTTCTATGTTTTTGCAAGTTTAAAACAGCAATTTTATCGTCATTTCTTATAAATCGCCGTTTCGCACGAAAGAATCATGAATTTGTCAGTTTGAATAGTTCAAAACAGCGTTTTTCTATGTTTTTGCAAGTTTAAAACAGCTATTTTATCGTCATTTCTCATAAATCGCCGTTTCATACGAAAGAAACATGAATTTGTCAGTTTGAATAGTTCAAAACAGCGTTTTTCTATGTTTTTGCAAGTTTAAAACAGCAATTTTATCGTCATTTCTCATAAATCGCCGTTTTACACGAAAGAAACATGAATTTGTCAGTTTGAATAGTTCAAAACAGCGTTTTTCTATGTTTTTGCAAGTTTTAAAACAGCAATTTTATCGTAATTTCTCATAAAACGCCGTTTCGCACGGAAGAAACATGATTTTGTCAGTTTGAATAGTTGAAAACAGCGTTTTTCAATGTTTTTGCAAGTTTAAAACAGCAATTTTATCGTGATTTCACTAAAATCCACCGTTTGGAACGTAAGAAACATGAATTTATCAGTTTGAATAGTTGAAAACAGCGTTTTTCTATGTTTTTGCAAGTTTAAAGCAGCAAATTTATCGTCATTTCTCATAAATCGCCGTTTCGCACGAAAGAAACATGAATTTGTCAGTTTGAATAGTTCAAAACAGCGTTTTTCTAAGTTTTTGCAAACTTAAAACAGCAATTATATCGTCATTTCTCATAAATCGCCATTTCATACGAAAGAATCATGAATTTGTCAGTTTGAATAGTTCAAAACAGCGTTTTTCTATGTTTTTGCAAGTTTAAAACAGCAATTTTATCGTCATTTCTCATAAATCGCCGTTTCACACGAAAGAAACATGAATTTGTCAGTTTGAATAGTTCAAAACAGCGTTTTTCTATGTTTTTGCAAGTTTAAAACAGCAATTTTATCGTAATTTCTCATAAATCGCCGTTTCGCACGGAAGAAACATGATTTTGTCAGTTTGAATAGTTGAAAACAGCGTTTTTCAATGTTTTTGCAAGTTTAAAACAGCAATTTTATCGTGATTTCACTAAAATCCACCGTTTGGAACGTAAGAAACATGAATTTATCAGTTTGAATAGTTGAAAACAGCGTTTTTCTATGTTTTTGCAAGTTTAAAACAGCAATTTTATCGTCATTTCTCATAAATCGCCGTTTCGCACGAAAGAATCATGAATTTGTCAGTTTGAATAGTTCAAAACAGCGTTTTTCTATGTTTTTGCAAGTTTAAAACAGCTATTTTATCGTCATTTCTCATAAATCGCCGTTTCACACGAAAGAAACATGAATTTGTCAGTTTGAATAGTTCAAAACAGCGTTTTTCTATGTTTTTGCAAGCTTAAAACAGCAATTTTATCGTCATTTCTCATAAATCGCCATTTCATACGAAAGATTCATGAATTTGTCAAATTGAATAGTTTAAAACAGCGTTTTTCTATGTTTTTGCAAGTTTAAAACAGCAATTTTATCGTCATTTCTCATAAATCGCCGTTTTACACGAAAGAAACATGAATTTGTCAGTTTGAATAGTTCAAAACAGCGTTTTTCTATGTTTTTGCAAGTTTAAAACAGCAATTTTATCGTAATTTCTCATAAATCGCCGTTTCGCACGGAAGAAACATGATTTTGTCAGTTTGAATAGTTAAAAACATCGTTTTTCAAAGTTTTTGCAAGTTTAAAACAGCAATTTTATCGTGATTTCACTAAAATCCACCGTTTGGAACGTAAGAAACATGAATTTATCAGTTTGAATAGTTCAAAACAGCGTTTTTCTATGTTTTTGCAAGTTTAAAACAGCAATTTTATCGTAATTTCTCATAAAACGCCGTTTCGCACGGAAGAAACATGATTTTGTCAGTTTGAATAGTTGAAAACAGCGTTTTTCAATGTTTTTGCAAGTTTAAAACAGCAATTTTATCGTGATTTCACTAAAATCCACCGTTTGGAACGTAAGAAACATGAATTTATCAGTTTGAATAGTTGAAAACAGCGTTTTTCTATGTTTTTGCAAGTTTAAAACAGCAATTTTATCGTCATTTTTCATAAATCGCCAGTTCACACGAAAGAAACATGAATTTGTCAGTTTGAATAGTTCAAAACAGCGTTTTTCTATGTTTTTGCAAGTTTAAAACAGCAATTTTATCGTCATTTCTCATAAATCGCCGTTTCGCACGGAAGAAACATGAATTTGTCAGTTTGAATAGTTAAAAACATCGTTTTTCAATGTTTTTGCAAGTTTAAAACAGCAATTTTAACGTGATTTCACAAAAATCCACCGTTTCCAACGTAAGAAACATGAATTTATCAGTTTGAATAGTTCAAAACAGCGTTTTTCTATGTTTTTGCAAGTTTAAAACAGCAATTTTATCGTGATTTCACAAAAATCCACCGTTTGGAACGTAAGAAACATGAATTTGTCAGTTTGAATAGTTAAAAACATCGTTTTTCAATGTTTTTGCAAGTTTAAAACAGCAATTTTATTGTCATTTCTCATAAATCGCCGTTTCGGACGGAAGAAACATGAATTTGTCAGTTTGAATAGTTCAAAACAGCGTTTTTCTATGTTTTTGCAAGTTGAAAACAGCAATTTTATCGTCATTTCTCATAAATCGCCGTTTCACACGAAAGAAACATGAATTTGTCAGTTTGAATAGTTCAAAACAGGGTTTTTCTATGTTTTTGCAAGTTTAAAACAGGAATTTTATCGTCATTTCTCATAAATCACCGTTTCGCACGAAAGAAACATGAATTTGTCAGTTTGATTAGTTCAAAACAGCGTTTTTCTATGTTTTTGCAAGTTTAAAACAGCAATTTTATCGTCATTTCTCATAAATCGCCGTTTCACACGAAAGAAACATGAATTTGTCAGTTTGAATAGTTCAAAACAGCGTTTTTCTATGTTTTTGCAAGTTTAAAACAGCAATTTTATCGTCATTTCTCATAAATCGCCGTTTCACACGATAAAAACATGGATTTGTCAGTTTGAATAGTTCAAAACAGCGTTTTTCTATGTTTTTGCAAGTTTAAAACAGCAATTTTATAGTAATTTCTCATAAATCGCCGTTTCGCACGGAAGAATCATGAATTTGTCAGTTTGAGTAGTTCAAAACAGCGTTTTTCTATGTTTTTGCAAGTTTAAAACAGCTATTTTATCGTCATTTCTCATAAGTCGCCGTTTCACACGAAAGAAACATGAATTTGTCAGTTTGAATAGTACAAAACAGCGTTTTTCTATGTTTTTGCAAGTTTAAAACAGCAATTTTATCGTAATTTCTCATAAATCGCCGTTTCGCACGGAAGAAACATGATTTTGTCAGTTTGAATAGTTGAAAACAGCGTTTCTCAATGTTTTTGCAAGTTTAAAACAGCAATTTTATCGTGATTTCACTAAAATCCACCGTTTGGAACGTAAGAAACATGAATTTATCAGTTTGAATAGTTGAAAACAGAGTTTTTCTATGTTTTTGCAAGTTTAAAACAGCAATTTTATCGTCATTTCTCATAAATCGCCGTTTCGCACGAAAGAAACATGAATTTGTCAGTTTGAATAGTTCAAAACAGCGTTTTTCTAAGTTTTTGCAAACTTAAAACAGCAATTATATCGTCATTTCTCATAAATCGCCATTTCATACGAAAGAATCATGAATTTGTCAGTTTGAATAGTTCAAAACAGCGTTTCTCTATGTTTTTGCAAGTTTAAAACAGCAATTTTATCGTCATTTCTCATAAATCGCCGTTTCACACGAAAGAAACATGAATTTGTCAGTTTGAATAGTTCAAAACAGCGTTTTTCTATGTTTTTGCAAGTTTAAAACAGCAATTTTATCGTAATTTCTCATAAATCGCCGTTTCGCACGGAAGAAACATGATTTTGTCAGTTTGAATAGTTGAAAACAGCGTTTTTCAATGTTTTTGCAAGTTTAAAACAGCAATTTTATCGTGATTTCACTAAAATCCACCGTTTGGAACGTAAGAAACATGAATTTATCAGTTTGAATAGTTGAAAACAGCGTTTTTCTATGTTTTTGCAAGTTTAAAACAGCAATTTTATCGTCATTTCTCATAAATCGCCGTTTCGCACGAAAGAATCATGAATTTGTCAGTTTGAATAGTTCAAAACAGCGTTTTTCTATGTTTTTGCAAGTTTAAAACAGCTATTTTATCGTCATTTCCCATAAATCGCCGTTTCGCACGAAAGAAACATGAATTTGTCAGTTTGAATAGTTCAAAACAGCGTTTTTCTATGTTTTTGCAAGCTTAAAACAGCAATTTTATCGTCATTTCTCATAAATCGCCATTTCATACGAAAGATTCATGAATTTGTCAAATTGAATAGTTCAAAACAGCGTTTTTCTATGTTTTTGCAAGTTTAAAACAGCAATTTTATCGTCATTTCTCATAAATCGCCGTTTCACACGAAAGAAACATGAATTTGTCAGTTTGAATAGTTCAAAACAGCGTTTTTCTATGTTTTTGCAAGTTTAAAACAGCAATTTTATCGTAATTTCTCATAAATCGCCGTTTCGCACGGAAGAAACATGATTTTGTCAGTTTGAATAGTTGAAAACAGCGTTTTTCAATGTTTTTGCAAGTTTAAAACAGCAATTTTATCGTGATTTCACTAAAATCCACCGTTTGGAACGTAAGAAACATGAATTTATCAGTTTGAATAGTTGAAAACAGCGTTTTTCTATGTTTTTGCAAGTTTAAAACAGCAATTTTATCGTCATTTCTCATAAATCGCCGTTTCGCACGAAAGAAACATGAATTTGTCAGTTTGAATAGTTCAAAACAGCGTTTTTCTATGTTTTTGCAAGCTTAAAACAGCAATTTTATTGTCATTTCTCATAAATCGCCATTTCATACGAAAGATTCATGAATTTGTCAAATTGAATAGTTCAAAACAGCGTTTTTCTATGTTTTTGCAAGTTTAAAACAGCAATTTTATCGTCATTTCTCATAAATCGCCGTTTCACACGAAAGAAACATGAATTTGTCAGTTTGAATAGTTCAAAACAGCGTTTTTCTATGTTTTTGCAAGTTTAAAACAGCAATTTTATCGTAATTTCTCATAAATCGCCGTTTCGCACGGAAGAAACATGATTTTGTCAGTTTGAATAGTTAAAAACATCGTTTTTCAATGTTTTTGCAAGTTTAAAACAGCAATTTTATCGTGATTTCACTAAAATCCACCGTTTGGAACGTAAGAAACATGAATTTATCAGTTTGAATAGTTCAAAACAGCGTTTGTCTATGTTTTTGCAAGTTTAAAACAGCAATTTTATCGTAATTTCTCATAAAACGCCGTTTCGCACGGAAGAAACATGATTTTGTCAGTTTGAATAGTTGAAAACAGCGTTTTTCAATGTTTTTGCAAGTTTAAAACAGCAATTTTATCGTGATTTCACTAAAATCCACCGTTTGGAACGTAAGAAACATGAATTTATCAGTTTGAATAGTTGAAAACAGCGTTTTTCTATGTTTTTGCAAGTTTAAAACAGCAATTTTATCGTGATTTCACAAAAATCCACCGTTTGGAACGTAAGAAACATGAATTTGTCAGTTTGAATAGTTAAAAACATCGTTTTTCAATGTTTTTGCAAGTTTAAAACAGCAATTTTATTGTCATTTCTCATAAATCGCCGTTTCGGACGGAAGAAACATGAATTTGTCAGTTTGAATAGTTCAAAACAGCGTTTTTCTATGTTTTTGCAAGTTGAAAACAGCAATTTTATCGTCATTTCTCATAAATCGCCGTTTCACACGAAAGAAACATGAATTTGTCAGTTTGAATAGTTCAAAACAGGGTTTTTCTATGTTTTTGCAAGTTTAAAACAGGAATTTTATCGTCATTTCTCATAAATCACCGTTTCGCACGAAAGAAACATGAATTTGTCAGTTTGATTAGTTCAAAACAGCGTTTTTCTATGTTTTTGCAAGTTTAAAACAGCAATTTTATCGTCATTTCTCATAAATCGCCGTTTCACACGAAAGAAACATGAATTTGTCAGTTTGAATAGTTCAAAACAGCGTTTTTCTATGTTTTTGCAAGTTTAAAACAGCAATTTTATCGTCATTTCTCATAAATCGCCGTTTCACACGATAAAAACATGGATTTGTCAGTTTGAATAGTTCAAAACAGCGTTTTTCTATGTTTTTGCAAGTTTAAAACAGCAATTTTATAGTAATTTCTCATAAATCGCCGTTTCGCACGGAAGAATCATGAATTTGTCAGTTTGAGTAGTTCAAAACAGCGTTTTTCTATGTTTTTGCAAGTTTAAAACAGCTATTTTATCGTCATTTCTCATAAGTCGCCGTTTCACACGAAAGAAACATGAATTTGTCAGTTTGAATAGTACAAAACAGCGTTTTTCTATGTTTTTGCAAGTTTAAAACAGCAATTTTATCGTAATTTCTCATAAATCGCCGTTTCGCACGGAAGAAACATGATTTTGTCAGTTTGAATAGTTGAAAACAGCGTTTCTCAATGTTTTTGCAAGTTTAAAACAGCAATTTTATCGTGATTTCACTAAAATCCACCGTTTGGAACGTAAGAAACATGAATTTATCAGTTTGAATAGTTGAAAACAGAGTTTTTCTATGTTTTTGCAAGTTTAAAACAGCAATTTTATCGTCATTTCTCATAAATCGCCGTTTCGCACGAAAGAAACATGAATTTGTCAGTTTGAATAGTTCAAAACAGCGTTTTTCTAAGTTTTTGCAAACTTAAAACAGCAATTATATCGTCATTTCTCATAAATCGCCATTTCATACGAAAGAATCATGAATTTGTCAGTTTGAATAGTTCAAAACAGCGTTTCTCTATGTTTTTGCAAGTTTAAAACAGCAATTTTATCGTCATTTCTCATAAATCGCCGTTTCACACGAAAGAAACATGAATTTGTCAGTTTGAATAGTTCAAAACAGCGTTTTTCTATGTTTTTGCAAGTTTAAAACAGCAATTTTATCGTAATTTCTCATAAATCGCCGTTTCGCACGGAAGAAACATGATTTTGTCAGTTTGAATAGTTGAAAACAGCGTTTTTCAATGTTTTTGCAAGTTTAAAACAGCAATTTTATCGTGATTTCACTAAAATCCACCGTTTGGAACGTAAGAAACATGAATTTATCAGTTTGAATAGTTGAAAACAGCGTTTTTCTATGTTTTTGCAAGTTTAAAACAGCAATTTTATCGTCATTTCTCATAAATCGCCGTTTCGCACGAAAGAATCATGAATTTGTCAGTTTGAATAGTTCAAAACAGCGTTTTTCTATGTTTTTGCAAGTTTAAAACAGCTATTTTATCGTCATTTCCCATAAATCGCCGTTTCGCACGAAAGAAACATGAATTTGTCAGTTTGAATAGTTCAAAACAGCGTTTTTCTATGTTTTTGCAAGCTTAAAACAGCAATTTTATCGTCATTTCTCATAAATCGCCATTTCATACGAAAGATTCATGAATTTGTCAAATTGAATAGTTCAAAACAGCGTTTTTCTATGTTTTTGCAAGTTTAAAACAGCAATTTTATCGTCATTTCTCATAAATCGCCGTTTCACACGAAAGAAACATGAATTTGTCAGTTTGAATAGTTCAAAACAGCGTTTTTCTATGTTTTTGCAAGTTTAAAACAGCAATTTTATCGTAATTTCTCATAAATCGCCGTTTCGCACGGAAGAAACATGATTTTGTCAGTTTGAATAGTTGAAAACAGCGTTTTTCAATGTTTTTGCAAGTTTAAAACAGCAATTTTATCGTGATTTCACTAAAATCCACCGTTTGGAACGTAAGAAACATGAATTTATCAGTTTGAATAGTTGAAAACAGCGTTTTTCTATGTTTTTGCAAGTTTAAAACAGCAATTTTATCGTCATTTCTCATAAATCGCCGTTTCGCACGAAAGAAACATGAATTTGTCAGTTTGAATAGTTCAAAACAGCGTTTTTCTATGTTTTTGCAAGCTTAAAACAGCAATTTTATTGTCATTTCTCATAAATCGCCATTTCATACGAAAGATTCATGAATTTGTCAAATTGAATAGTTCAAAACAGCGTTTTTCTATGTTTTTGCAAGTTTAAAACAGCAATTTTATCGTCATTTCTCATAAATCGCCGTTTCACACGAAAGAAACATGAATTTGTCAGTTTGAATAGTTCAAAACAGCGTTTTTCTATGTTTTTGCAAGTTTAAAACAGCAATTTTATCGTAATTTCTCATAAATCGCCGTTTCGCACGGAAGAAACATGATTTTGTCAGTTTGAATAGTTAAAAACATCGTTTTTCAATGTTTTTGCAAGTTTAAAACAGCAATTTTATCGTGATTTCACTAAAATCCACCGTTTGGAACGTAAGAAACATGAATTTATCAGTTTGAATAGTTCAAAACAGCGTTTGTCTATGTTTTTGCAAGTTTAAAACAGCAATTTTATCGTAATTTCTCATAAAACGCCGTTTCGCACGGAAGAAACATGATTTTGTCAGTTTGAATAGTTGAAAACAGCGTTTTTCAATGTTTTTGCAAGTTTAAAACAGCAATTTTATCGTGATTTCACTAAAATCCACCGTTTGGAACGTAAGAAACATGAATTTATCAGTTTGAATAGTTGAAAACAGCGTTTTTCTATGTTTTTGCAAGTTTAAAACAGCAATTTTATCGTCATTTCTCATAAATCGCCGTTTCGCACGAAAGAAACATGAATTTGTCAGTTTGAATAGTTCAAAACAGCGTTTTTCTATGTTTTGCAAGCTTAAAACAGCAATATTATCGTCATTTCTCATAAATCGCCGTTTCACACGAAAGAAACATGAATTTGTCAGTTTGAATAGTTCAAAACAGCGTTTTTCTATGTTTTTGCAAGTTTAAAACAACAATTTTATCGTCATTTCTCATAAATCGCCGTTTCACACGAAAGAAACATGAATTTGTCAGTTTGAATAGTTCAAAACAGCGTTTTTCTATGTTTTTGCAAGTTTAAAACAGCAATTTTATAGTAATTTCTCATAAATCGCCGTTTAGCACGGAAGAAACATGAATTTGTCAGTTTGAATAGTTAAAAACATCGTTTTTCAATGTTTTTGCAAGTTTAAAACAGCAATTTTATCGTCATTTCTCATAAATCGCCGTTTCACACGAAAGAAACAAGAATTTGTCAGTTTGAATAGTTCAAAACAGCGTTTTTCTATGTTTTTGCAAGTTTAAAACAGCAATTTTATCGTCATTTCTCATAAATCGCCGTTTCACACGAAAGAAACATGAATTTGTCAGTTTGTATAGGCAAAACAGCGTTTAACCTATGTTTTTGCAAGTTTAAAACAGCAATTTTATCGTCATTTCTCATAAATCGCCGTTTCGCACGAAAGAAACATGAATTTGTCAGTTTGAATAGTTCAAAACAGCGTTTTTCTATGTTTTTGCAAGTTTAAAACAGCAATTTTATAGTAATTTCTCATAAATCGCCGTTTCGCACGGAAGAAACATGAATTTGTCAGTTTGAATAGTTAAAAACATCGTTTTTCAATGTTTTTGCAAGTTTAAAACAGCAATTTTATCGTCATTTCTCATAAATCGCCGTTTCACACGAAAGAAACATGAATTTGTCAGTTTGAATGGTTCAAAACAGCGTTTTTCTATGTTTTTGCAAGTTTAAAACAGCAATTTTATCGTCATTTCTCATAAATCGCCGTTTCACACGAAAGAAACATGAATTTGTCAGTTTGTATAGGCAAAACAGCGTTTAACCTATGTTTTTGCAAGTTTAAAACAGCAATTTTATCGTCATTTCTCATAAATCGCCGTTTCGCACGAAAGAAACATGAATTTGTCAGTTTGAATAGTTCAAAACAGCGTTTTTCTATGTTTTTGCAAGTTTAAAACAGCAATTTTATCGTCATTTCTCATAAATCGCCGTTTCACATGAAAGAAACATGAATTTGTCCGTTTGAATAGTTCAAAACAGCGTTTTTTTATGTTTTTGCAAGTTTAAAACAGCAATTTTATCGTCATTTCTCATAAATCGCCGTTTCACACAAAAGAAACATGAATTTGCCAGTTTGAATAGTTCAAAACAGCGTTTTTCTATGTTTTTGCAAGTTTAAAACAGCAATTTTATCGTAATTTCTCATAAATCGCCGTTTCGCACGGAAGAAACATGAATTTGTCAGTTTGAATAGTTGAAAACAGCGTTTTTCAATGTTTTTGCAAGTTTAAAACAGCAATTTTATCGTGATTTCACATAAATCCACCGTTTGGAACGTAAGAAACATGAATTTATCAGTTTGAATAGTTGAAAACAGCGTTTTTCTATGTTTTTGCAAGTTTAAAACAGCAATTTTATCGTCATTTCTCATAAATCGCCGTTTCGCACGAAAGAAACATGAATTTGTCAGTTTGAATAGTTCAAAACAGCGTTTTTCTATGTTTTTGCAAGTTTAAAACAGCAATTTTGACGTCATTTCTCATAAATCGCCGTTTCACACGAAAGAAACATGAATTTGTCCGTTTGAATAGTTCAAAACAGCGTTTTCCTATGTTTTTGCAAGTTTAAAACAGCAATTTTATCGTAATTTCTCATAAATAGCCGTTTCGCACGGAAGAAACATGAATTTGTCAGTTTGAATAGTTGAAAACAGCGTTTTTCAATGTTTTTGCAAGTTTAAAACAGCAATTTTATAGTGATTTCACAAAAATCCACCGTTTCCAACGTAAGAAACATGAATTTATCAGTTTGAATAGTTCAAAACAGCGTTTAACCTATGTTTTTGCAAGTTTAAAACAGCAATTTTATCGTCATTTCTCATAAATCGCCGTTTCGCACGAAAGAAACATGAATTTGTCAGTTTGAATAGTTCAAAACAGCGTTTTTCTATGTTTTTGCAAGTTTAAAACAGCAATTTTATAGTAATTTCTCATAAATCGCCGTTTCGCACGGAAGAAACATGAATTTGTCAGTTTGAATAGTTAAAAACATCGTTTTTCAATGTTTTTGCAAGTTTAAAACAGCAATTTTATCGTCATTTCTCATAAATCGCCGTTTCACACGAAAGAAACATGAATTTGTCAGTTTGAATGGTTCAAAACAGCGTTTTTCTATGTTTTTGCAAGTTTAAAACAGCAATTTTATCGTCATTTCTCATAAATCGCCGTTTCACACGAAAGAAACATGAATTTGTCAGTTTGTATAGGCAAAACAGCGTTTAACCTATGTTTTTTCAAGTTTAAAACAGCAATTTTATCGTCATTTCTCATAAATCGCCGTTTCGCACGAAAGAAACATGAATTTGTCAGTTTGAATAGTTCAAAACAGCGTTTTTCTATGTTTTTGTAAGTTTAAAACAGCAATTTTATCGTCATTTCTCATAAATCGCCGTTTCACATGAAAGAAACATGAATTTGTCCGTTTGAATAGTTCAAAACAGCGTTTTTCTATGTTTTTGCAAGTTTAAAACAGCAATTTTATCGTCATTTCTCATAAATCGCCGTTTCGCACGAAAGAAACATGAATTTGTCAGTTTGAATAGTTCAAAACAGCGTTTTTCTATGTTTTTGCAAGTTTAAAACAGCAATTTTATCGTCATTTCTCATAAATCGCCGTTTCACACGAAAGAAACATGAATTTGTCCGTTTGAATAGTTCAAAACAGCGTTTTCCTATGTTTTTGCAAGTTTAAAACAGCAATTTTATCGTAATTTCTCATAAATAGCCGTTTCGCACGGAAGAAACATGAATTTGTCAGTTTGAATAGTTGAAAACAGCGTTTTTCAATGTTTTTGCAAGTTTAAAACAGCAATTTTATAGTGATTTCACAAAAATCCACCGTTTCCAACGTAAGAAACATGAATTTATCAGTTTGAATAGTTGAAAACAGCGTTTTTCAATGTTTTTGCAAGTTTAAAACAGCAATTTTATCGTGATTTCACTAAAATCCACCGTTTGGAACGTAAGAAACATGAATTTATCAGTTTGAATAGTTGAAAACAGCGTTTTTCTATGTTTTTGCAAGTTTAAAACAGCAATTTTATCGTCATTTCTCATAAATCGCCGTTTCGCACGAAAGAAACATGAATTTGTCAGTTTGAATAGTTCAAAACAGCGTTTTTCTATGTTTTTGCAAGCTTAAAACAGCAATTTTATCGTCATTTCTCATAAATCGCCATTTCATACGAAAGATTCATGAATTTGTCAAATTGAATAGTTCAAAACAGCGTTTTTCTATGTTTTTGCAAGTTTAAAACAGCAATTTTATCGTCATTTCTCATAAATCGCCGTTTCACACGAAAGAAACATGAATTTGTCAGTTTGAATAGTTGAAAACAGCGTTTTTCTATGTTTTTGCAAGTTTAAAACAGCAATTTTATCGTAATTTCTCATAAATCGCCGTTTCGCACGGAAGAAACATGATTTTGTCAGTTTGAATAGTTAAAAACATCGTTTTTCAATGTTTTTACAAGTTTAAAACAGCAATTTTATCGTGATTTCACTAAAATCCACCGTTTGGAACGTAAGAAACATGAATTTATCAGTTTGAATAGTTCAAAACAGCGTTTGTCTATGTTTTTGCAAGTTTAAAACAGCAATTTTATCGTAATTTCTCATAAAACGCCGTTTCGCACGGAAGAAACATGATTTTGTCAGTTTGAATAGTTGAAAACAGCGTTTTTCAATGTTTTTGCAAGTTTAAAACAGCAATTTTATCGTGATTTCACTAAAATCCACCGTTTGGAACGTAAGAAACATGAATTTATCAGTTTGAATAGTTGAAAACAGCGTTTTTCTATGTTTTTGCAAGTTTAAAACAGCAATTTTATCGTCATTTCTCATAAATCGCCGTTTCGCACGAAAGAAACATGAATTTGTCAGTTTGAATAGTTCAAAACAGCGTTTTTCTATGTTTTGCAAGCTTAAAACAGCAATATTATCGTCATTTCTCATAAATCGCCGTTTCACACGAAAGAAACATGAATTTGTCAGTTTGAATAGTTCAAAACAGCGTTTTTCTATGTTTTTGCAAGTTTAAAACAACAATTTTATCGTCATTTCTCATAAATCGCCGTTTCACACGAAAGAAACATGAATTTGTCAGTTTGAATAGTTCAAAACAGCGTTTTTCTATGTTTTTGCAAGTTTAAAACAGCAATTTTTTAGTAATTTCTCATAAATCGCCGTTTAGCACGGAAGAAACATGAATTTGTCAGTTTGAATAGTTAAAAACGTCGTTTTTCAATGTTTTTGCAAGTTTAAAACAGCAATTTTATCGTCATTTCTCATAAATCGCCGTTTCACACGAAAGAAACATGAATTTGTCAGTTTGAATAGTTCAAAACAGCGTTTTTCTATGTTTTTGCAAGTTTAAAACAGCAATTTTATCGTCATTTCTCATAAATCGCCGTTTCACACGAATGAAACATGAATTTGTCAGTTTGTATAGGCAAAACAGCGTTTAACCTATGTTTTTGCAAGTTTAAAACAGCAATTTTATCGTCATTTCTCATAAATCGCCGTTTCGCACGAAAGAAACATGAATTTGTCAGTTTGAATAGTTCAAAACAGCGTTTTTCTATGTTTTTGCAAGTTTAAAACAGCAATTTTATAGTAATTTCTCATAAATCGCCGTTTCGCACGGAAGAAACATGAATTTGTCAGTTTGAATAGTTAAAAACATCGTTTTTCAATGTTTTTGCAAGTTTAAAACAGCAATTTTATCGTCATTTCTCATAAATCGCCGTTTCACACGAAAGAAACATGAATTTGTCAGTTTGAATGGTTCAAAACAGCGTTTTTCTATGTTTTTGCAAGTTTAAAACAGCAATTTTATCGTCATTTCTCATAAATCGCCGTTTCACACGAAAGAAACATGAATTTGTCAGTTTGTATAGGCAAAACAGCGTTTAACCTATGTTTTTGCAAGTTTAAAACAGCAATTTTATCGTCATTTCTCATAAATCGCCGTTTCGCACGAAAGAAACATGAATTTGTCAGTTTGAATAGTTCAAAACAGCGTTTTTCTATGTTTTTGCAAGTTTAAAACAGCAATTTTATCGTCATTTCTCATAAATCGCCGTTTCACATGAAAGAAACATGAATTTGTCCGTTTGAATAGTTCAAAACAGCGTTTTTTTATGTTTTTGCAAGTTTAAAACAGCAATTTTATCGTCATTTCTCATAAATCGCCGTTTCACACGAAAAAAACATGAATTTGCCAGTTTGAATAGTTCAAAACAGCGTTTTTCTATGTTTTTGCAAGTTTAAAACAGCAATTTTATCGTAATTTCTCATAAATCGCCGTTTCGCACGGAAGAAACATGAATTTGTCAGTTTGAATAGTTGAAAACAGCGTTTTTCAATGTTTTTGCAAGTTTAAAACAGCAATTTTATCGTGATTTCACATAAATCCACCGTTTGGAACGTAAGAAACATGAATTTATTAGTTTGAATAGTTGAAAACAGCGTTTTTCTATGTTTTTGCAAGTTTAAAACAGCAATTTTATCGTCATTTCTCATAAATCGCCGTTTCGCACGAAAGAAACATGAATTTGTCAGTTTGAATAGTTCAAAACAGCGTTTTTCTATGTTTTTGCAAGTTTAAAACAGCAATTTTGTCGTCATTTCTCATAAATCGCCGTTTCACACGAAAGAAACATGAATTTGTCCGTTTGAATAGTTCAAAACAGCGTTTTCCTATGTTTTTGCAAGTTTAAAACAGCAATTTTATCGTAATTTCTCATAAATAGCCGTTTCGCACGGAAGAAACATGAATTTGTCAGTTTGAATAGTTGAAAACAGCGTTTTTCAATGTTTTTGCAAGTTTAAAACAGCAATTTTATAGTGATTTCACAAAAATCCACCGTTTCCAACGTAAGAAACATGAATTTATCAGTTTGAATAGTTCAAAACAGCGTTTTTCTATGTTTTTGCAAGTTTAAAACAGCAATTATATCGTCATTTCTCATAAATCGCCGTTTCGCACGAAAGAAACATGAATTTGTCAGTTTGAATAGTTCAAAACAGCGTTTTTCAATGTTTTTGCAAGTTTAAAACAGCAATTTTATCGTCATTTATCATAAATCGCCATTTCGCACGAAAGAAACATGAATTTGTCAGTTTGAGTAGTTCAAAACAGCGTTTTTCTATGTTTTTGCAAGTTTAAAACAGCAATTTTATAGTAATTTCTCATAAATCGCCGTTTCGCACGGAAGAAACATGAATTTGTCAGTTTGAATAGTTGAAAACAGCGTTTTTCAATGTTTTTGCAAGTTTAAAACAGCAATTTTATCGTCATTTCACAAAAATCCACCGTTTCTAACGTAAGAAACATGAATTTATCAGTTTGAATAGTTGAAACAGCGTTTTTCTATGTTTTTGCAAGTTTAAAACAGCAATTTTTTCGTCATTTCTCATAAATCGCCGTTTCACACGAAAGAAACATGAATTTGTCAGTTTGAATAGTCAAAACAGCGTTTTTCTATGTTTTTGCAAGTTTAAAACAGCAATTTTATCGTCATTTCTCATAAATCGCCGTTTCGCACGAAAGAAACATGAATTTGTCAGTTTGAATAGTTCAAAACAGCGTTTTTCTATGTTTTTGCAAGTTTAAAACAGCAATTTTATCGTCATTTCTCATAAATCGCCGTTTCACACGAAAGAAACATGAATTTGTCAGTTTGAGTAGTTCAAAACAGCGTTTTTCTATGTTTTTGCAAGTTTAAAACAGCAATTTTATCGTGATTTCACAAAAATCCACCGTTTCGAACGTAAGAAACATGAATTTATCAGTTTGAATAGTTGAAAACAGCGTTTTTCTATGTTTTTGCAAGTTTAAAACAGCAATTTTATCGTCATTTCTCATAAATCGCCGTTTTACACGAAAGAAACATGAATTTGTCAGTTTGAATAGTTCAAAAAAGCGTTTTTCTATGTTTTTGCAAGTTTAAAACAGCAATTTTATCGTCATTTCACAAAAATCCACCGTTTCGAACGTAAGAAACATGAATTTATCAGTTTGAATAGTTGAAAACAGCGTTTTTCTATGTTTTTGCAAGTTTAAAACAGCAATTTTATCGTCATTTCTCATAAATCGCCGTTTCACACGAAAGAAACATGAATTTGTCAGTTTGAATAGTCAAAACAGCGTTTTTCTATGTTTTTGCAAGTTTAAAACAGCAATTTTATCGTCATTTCTCATAAATCGCCGTTTCGCACGAAAGAAACATGAATTTGTCAGTTTGAATAGTTCAAAACAGCGTTTTTCTATGTTTTTGCAAGTTTAAAACAGCAATTTTATCGTCATTTCTCATAAATCGCCGTTTCACACGAAAGAAACATGAATTTGTCAGTTTGAATAGTCAAAACAGCGTTTTTCTATGTTTTTGCAAGTTTAAAACAGCAATTTTATCGTCATTTCTCATAAATCGCCGTTTCGCACGAAAGAAACATGAATTTGTCAGTTTGAGTAGTTCAAAACAGCGTTTTTCTATGTTTTTGCAAGTTTAAAACAGCAATTTTATCGTCATTTCTCATAAATCGCCGTTTCGCACGGAAGAAACATGAATTTGTCAGTTTGAATAGTTGAAAACAGCGTTTTTCTATGTTTTTGCAAGTTTAAAACAGCAATTTTATCGTCATTTCTCATAAATCGCCGTTTCACACGAAAGAAACATGAATTTGTCCGTTTGAATAGTTCAAAACAGCGTTTTCCTATGTTTTTGCAAGTTTAAAACAGCAATTTTATCGTAATTTCTCATAAATCGCCATTTCGCACGGAAGAAACATGAATTTGTCAGTTTGAATAGTTGAAAACAGTGTTTTTCAATGTTTTTGCAAGTTTAAAACAGAAATTTTATCGTGATTTCACAAAAATCCACCGTTTCCAACGTAAGAAACATGAATTTATCAGTTTGAATAGTTCAAAACAGCGTTTTTCTATGTTTTTGCAAGTTTAAAACAGCAATTTTATCGTGATTTCTAAAAAAATCCACCGTTTCGAACGTAAGAAACATAAATTTATCAGTTTGAATAGTTGAAAACAGCGTTTTTCTATGTTTTTGCAAGTTTAAAACAGCAATTTTATCGTCATTTCTCATAAATCGCCGTTTCGCACGATAGAAACATGAATTTGTCAGTTTGAATAGTTCAAAACAGCGTTTTTCTATGTTTTTGCAAGTTTAAAACAGCAATTTTATCGTCATTTATCATAAATCGCCGTTTCGCACGAAAGAAACATGAATTTGTCAGTTTGAGTAGTTCAAAACAGCGTTTTTCTATATTTTTGCAAGTTTATAACAGCAATTTTATAGTAATTTCTCATAAATCGCCGTTTCGCACGGAAGAAACATGAATTTGTCAGTTTGAGTAGTTCAAAACAGCGTTTTTCTATGTTTTTGCAAGTTTAAAACAGCAATTTTATCGTGATTTCACAAAAATCCACCGTTTCGAACGTAAGAAACATGAATTTATCAGTGTGAATAGTTGAAAACAGCGTTTTTCTATGTTTTTGCAAGTTTAAAACAGCAATTTTATCGTCATTTCTCATAAATCGCCGTTTCACACGAAAGAAACATGAATTTGTCAGTTTGAATAGTTCAAAACAGCGTTTTTCTATGTTTTTGCAAGTTTAAAACAGCAATTTTATCGTAATTTCTCATAAATCGCCGTTTCGCACGGAAGAAACAAGAATTTGTCAGTTTGAATAGTTGAAAACAGCGTTTTTCAATGTTTTTGCAAGTTTAAAACAGCAATTTTATCCTTATTTCACAAAAATCCACCGTTTGGAACGTAAGAAACATGAATTTATTAGTTTGAATAGTTGAAAACAGCGTTTTTCTATGTTTTTGCAAGTTTAAAACAGCAATTCTATCGTCATTTCTCATAAATCGCCGTTTCACACGAAAGAAACATGAATTTGTCAGTTTGAATAGTCAAAACAGCGTTTTTCTATGTTTTTGCAAGTTTAAAACAGCAATTTTATCGTAATTTCTCATAAATCGCCGTTTCGCACGAAAGAAACATGAATTTGTCAGTTTGAATAGTTCAAGACAGCGTTTTTCTATGTTTTTGCAAGTTTAAAACAGCAATTTTATCGTCATTTCTCATAAATCGCCGTTTCACACGAAAGAAACATGAATTTGTCCGTTTGAATAGTTCAAAACAGCGTTTTCCTATGTTTTTGCAAGTTTAAAACAGCAATTTTATCGTAATTTCTCATAAATCGCCGTTTCGCACGGAAGAAACATGTATTTGTCAGTTTGAATAGTTGAAAACAGCGTTTTTCAATGTTTTTGCAAGTTTAAAACAGCAATTTTATCGTGATTTCACAAAAATCCACCGTTTCCAACGTAAGAAACATGAATTTATCAGTTTGAATAGTTCAAAACAGCGTTTTTCTATGTTTTTGCAAGTTTAAAACAGCAATTTTATCGTGATTTCACAAAAATCCACCGTTTCGAACGTAAGAAACATGAATTTATCAGTTTGAATAGTTGAAAACAGCGTTTTTCTATGTTTTTGCAAGTTTAAAACAGCAATTTTATCGTCATTTCTCATAAATCGCCGTTTCGCACGAAAGAAACATGAATTTGTCAGTTTGAATAGTTCAAAACAGCGTTTTTCTATGTTTTTGCAAGTTTAAAACAGCAATTTTATCGTCATTTATCATAAATCGCCGTTTCGCACGAAAGAAACATGAATTTGTCAGTTTGAGTAGTTCAAAACAGCGTTTTTCTATGTTTTTGCAAGTTTAAAACAGCAATTCTATCGTCATTTCTCATAAATCGCCGTTTCACACGAAAGAAACATGAATTTGTCAGTTTGAATAGTTCAAAACAGCGTTTTTCTATGTTTTTGCAAGTTAATAACAGCAATTTTATAGTAATTTCTCATAAATCGCCGTTTCGCACGGAAGAAACATGAATTTGTCAGTTTGAATAGTTGAAAACAGCGTTTTTCAATGTTTTTGCAAGTTTAAAACAGCAATTTTATCGTGATTTCACAAAAATCCACCGTTTGGAACGTAAGAAACATGAATTTATTAGTTTGAATAGTTGAAAACAGCGTTTTTCTATGTTTTTGCAAGTTTAAAACAGCAATTTTATCGTCATTTCTCATAAATCGCCGTTTCACACGTAAGAAACATGAATTTGTCAGTTTAAATAGTTCAAAACAGCGTTTTTCTATGTTTTTGCAAGTTTAAAACAGCAATTTTATCGTCATTTCTCATAAATCGCCGTTTCACACGAAAGAAACATGAATTTGTCAGTTTGAATAGTTCAAAACAGCGTTTTCCTATGTTTTTGCAAGTTAATAACAGCAATTTTATAGTAATTTCTCATAAATCGCCGTTTCGCACGGAAGAAACATGAATTTGTCAGTTTGAGTAGTTCAAAATAGCGTTTTTCTATGTTTTTGCAAGTTTAAAACAGCAATTTTATCGTCATTTCTCATAAATCGCCGTTTCACACGAAAGAAACATGAATTTGTCAGTTTGAATAGATCAAAACAGCGTTTTGCTATGTTTTTGCAAGTTTAACACAGCAATTTTATAGTAATTTCTCATAAATCGCCGTTTCGCACGGAAGAAACATGAATTTGTCAGTTTGAGTAGTTCAAAACAGCGTTTCTCTATGTTTTTGCAAGTTTAAAACAGCAATTTTATCGTGATTTCACAAAAATCCACCGTTTCGAACGTAAGAAAATGAATTTATCAGTTTGAATAGTTGAAAACAGTGTTTTTCTATGTTTTTGCAAGTTTAAAACAGCAATTTTATCGTCATTTCTCATAAATCGCCGTTTCGCACGAAAGAAACATGAATTTGTCAGTTTGAATAGTTCAAAACAGCGTTTTTCTTTGTTTTTGCAAGTTTAAAACAGCAATTTTATTGTCATTTCTCATAAATCGCCGTTTCACATGAAAGAAACATGAATTTGTCAGTTTGAATAGTCAAAACAGCGTTTTTCTATGTTGTTGCAAGTTTAAAACAGCAATTTTATCGTCATTTCTCATAAATCGCCGTTTCGCACGAAAGAAACATGAATTTGTCAGTTTGAATAGTTCAAAACAGCGTATTTCTATGTTTTTGCAAGTTTAAAACAGCAATTTTATCGTCATTTCTCATAAATCGCCGTTTCACACGAAAGAAACATGAATTTGTCCGTTTGAATAGTTCAAAACAGCGTTTTTCTATGTTTTTGCAAGTTTAAAACAGCAATTTTATCGTCATTTATCATAAATCGCCGTTTCGCACGAAAGAAACATGAATTTGTCAGTTTGAATAGTTCAAAACAGCGTTTTTCTATGTTTTTGCAAGTTTAAAACAGCAATTTTATCGTCATTTCTCATAAATCGCCGTTTCGCACGAAAGAAACATGAATTTGTCAGTTTGAATAGTTCAAAACAGCGTTTGTTTGCGCGTTTTAAAAGACTGGTATATGTATATAGATTGCTATGGAGAATGATGAAATCTAGACCTCCATAAAATTATGTTGTTACGTTTTTTGTTAATAAATATTTGAATGTTTTTGTAAACAACAGTTATTTTTATGTGTATCAATAAAAGAACACAAATGAAATGTTTCGGAAAATAAACTACATCTAAATTTATTATTATATTGGAATTTTTACAATTTAACCCTGCACTTTACAACGTATAGCAGCAGAGTGGTCTGCTGTACAATTCTGCATATTCACTGTTATTGGAAGAGTGTAAGACTTGACTCTATCCTGGCAGTTAATTACTGGAAGAAGACAACGTTCTGCATATATAATCTACCTTTTGCGAGTGCTTCGTTTAATAGTGCAAGTGCTCCGATTATTATTATTCTACAAGACGTCAAGCTATAGACTTGCCGCATCTCTTCTGTACTGCAACGATTTAGCGACTTCCCAAGGCTGGTCTTCAGAGTCCGTCAAAGCAGCGACTTCCCAAGGCTGGTCTTCAGAGTCCGTCAGAGCAGCTGAAGAATCCAACACTCTTCACCTAAGTCCGACCGCCGCAGTGCACGAGTGTCCAGACTATACAGGTTAGAGTTCATCATATTCCAATCAATTATATATATAGAACCAGTCTTCGTTCTTACCACTCTGGTCCTTCGATTCTATGTTTAGTAATATTCTTTAAATTAAAAAATAAAATACAGTCCATATCACTTTATTACTAAACATTTTTTGGTCCTTCGAGCCGGATCCTCCACGGATCCTCCACGGATCTTTCACGGATCCTCCACGGATCTTTCACGGATTTTCCACGGATCTTTCACGGATCTTTCACGGATCTTTCACGGATCTTCCACGGATATTCCACGGATATTCCTTTATTCTCTTAATTTTCTAAAACTATGAGCCGAGAAGCAGAGAAAAGGTTAAAGGCGAAATTAAAATCAGCTCAGGCCTTAACTAAAAGCCTAGAAGCTAAATTTACATACTTATCTGAATTGGCAAACCATTCCTCCTCAATCCCCTAACTTTGGCGGTTTATGGGAAGCCAACATAAAAAGTTGCAAAAAACATTTATATCGAGTCATTGGTGATCAATTAATAACTTATGATGAGTTAGTTACACTGCTAACTCAAATAGAAGCTATTCTAAATTCCAGACCTTTATGCACACTAAGCGCTGAACCCAATTTAGAAATTCTGACTCCTGCACATTTTTTAATGTCAACTCCACTACAACAATTACCAGCATACGATTCATCAATTAAACCCAACTTGAGAACTCGTAAAAAATTGCTGGATAATTTAATTAGCTCATACTGGAGCAAGTGGAGATTGGAATATTTAAATACATTGCAAACACGACAAAAATGGTTTCAAACCAACAACCCTATAAAAGTTGGTCAAGTAGTCATTGTAAAAGAAATACATACAATGCCAATGCAATGGCCATTAGGAATTATTGAACAAATTTATTATGGTAAAGATGACATTGCGAGAGTGGCTTTAATTAGAACTAAATTCGGTTCATACAAACGACCTGTCTCGAAAATTTTTCCTTTACCAAATCAATAAACATTCTTATTCATTTCATTTCTTATTATGCATTTGTTTATTTATTGAATTATCCCAGTACATTTTCGTTGTCAAATAACTTCTCTTGTCGTTATGACAGCTTTTGTCAACATGACAGTATTCTAACAATGAAACCACCTGTTTACATTGCTGATTATAATTTCAACTTATAATCTTTAAATCTGCATGCTGTCGCGGCGGGAAGATGTTTGCGCGTTTTAAAAGACTGGTATATGTATATAGATTGCTATGAAGAATGATGAAATCTAGACCTCCATAAAATTATGTTGTTACGTTTTTTGTTAATAAATATTTGAATGTTTTTGTAAACAACAGTTATTTTTATGTGTATCAATAAAAGAACACAAATGAAATGTTTCGGAAAATAAACTACATCTAAATTTATTATTATATTGGAATTTTTACAATTTAACCCTGCACTTTACAACGTATAGCAGCAGAGTGGTCTGCTGTACAATTCTGCATATTCACTGTTATTGGAAGAGTGTAAGACTTGACTCTATCCTGGCAGTTAATTACTGGAAGAAGACAACGTTCTGCATATATAATCTACCTTTTGCGAGTGCTTCGTTTAATAGTGCAAGTGCTCCGATTATTATTATTCTACAAGACGTCAAGCTATAGACTTGCCGCATCTCTTCTGTACTGCAACGATTTAGCGACTTCCCAAGGCTGGTCTTCAGAGTCCGTCAAAGCAGCGACTTCCCAAGGCTGGTCTTCAGAGTCCGTCAGAGCAGCTGAAGAATCCAACACTCTTCACCTAAGTCCGACCGCCGCAGTGCACGAGTGTCCAGACTATACAGGTTAGAGTTCATCATATTCCAATCAATTATATATATAGAACCAGTCTTCGTTCTTACCACTCTGGTCCTTCGATTCTATGTTTAGTAATATTCTTTAAATTAAAAAATAAAATACAGTCCATATCACTTTATTACTAAACAGCGCTTTTCTATGTTTTTGCAAGTTTAAAACAGCAATTTTATCGTCATTTCTCATAAATCGCCGTTTCACACGAAAGAAACATGAATTTGTCAGTTTGAATAGTTCAAAACAGCGTTTTTCTATGTTTTTGCAAGTTTAAAACAGCAATTTTATCGTCATTTCTCATAAATCGCCGTTTTGCACGAAAGAAACATGAATTTGTCAGTTTGAATAGTTCAAAACAGCGTTTTTCTATGTTTTTGCAAGTTTAAAACAGCAATTTTATCGTGATTTCACAAAAATCCACCGTTTCCAACGTAAGAAACATGAATTTATCAGTTTGAATAGTTCAAAACAGCGTTTTTCATGTTTTTGCAAGTTTAAAACAGCAATTTTATCGTGATTTCACAAAAATCCACCGTTTCGAACGTAAGAAACATGAATTTATCAGTTTGAATAGTTGAAAACAGCGTTTTTCTATGTTTTTGCAAGTTTAAAACAGCAATTTTATCGTCATTTCTCATAAATCGCCGTTTCGCACGAAAGAAACATGAATTTGTCAGTTTGAATAGTTCAAAACAGCGTTTTTCTATGTTTTTGCAAGTTTAAAACAGCAATTTTATCGTCATTTCTCATAAATCGCCGTTTCACACGAAAGAAACATGAATTTGTCAGTTTGAATAGTTCAAAACAGCGTTTTTCTATGTTTTTGCAAGTTTAAAACAGCAATTTTATCGTAATTTATCATAAATCGCCGTTTCACACGAAAAAACATGAATTTGTCAGTTTGAATAGATCAAAACAGCGTTTTGCAATGTTTTTACAAGTTTATAACAGCAATTTTATAGTAATTTCTCATAAATCGCCGTTTCGCACGGAAGAAACATGAATTTGTCAGTTTGAGTAGTTCAAAACAGCGTTTCTCTATGTTTTTGCAAGTTTAAAACAGCAATTTTATCGTGATTTCACAAAAATCCACCGTTTCGAACGTAAGAAACATGAATTTATCAGTTTGAATAGTTGAAAACAGCGTTTTTCTATGTTTTTGCAAATTTAAAACAGCAATTTTATCGTCATTTCTCATAAATCGCCGTTTCGCACGAAAGAAACATGAATTTGTCAGTTTGAATAGTTCAAAACAGCGTTTTTCTATGTTTTTGCAAGTTTAAAACAGCAATTTTATCGTCATTTCTCATAAATCGCCGTTTCACACGAAAGAAACATGAATTTGTCAGTTTGAATAGTCAAAACAGCGTTATCGTCATTTCTCATAAATCGCCGTTTCGCACAAAAGAAACATGAATTTGTCAGTTTGAATAGTTCAAAACAGCGTTTTTCTATGTTTTTGCAAGTTTAAAACAGCAATTTTATCGTCATTTCTCATAAATCGCCGTTTCGCACGAAAGAAACATGAATTTGTCAGTTTGAATAGTTCAAAACAGCGTTTTTCTATGTTTTTGCAAGTTTAAACAGCAATTTTATCGTCATTTATTATAAATCGCCGTTTCGCACGAAAGAAACATGAATTTGTCAGTTTGAGTAGTTCAAAACAGCGTTTTTCTATGTTTTTGCAAGTTTAAAACAGCAATTTTATCGTCATTTCTCATAAATCGCCGTTTCACACGAAAGAAACATGAGTTTGTCAGTTTGAATAGTTCAAAACAGCGTTTTTCTATGTTTTTGCAAGTTTAAAACAGCAATTTTATCGTAATTTCTCATAAATCGCCGTTTCGCACGGAAGAAACATGAATTTGTCAGTTTGAGTAGTTCAAAACAGCGTTTCTCTATGTTTTTGCAAGTTTAAAACAGCAATTTTATCGTGATTTCACAAAAATCCACCGTTTCGAACGTAAGAAACATGAATTTATCAGTTTGAATAGTTGAAAACAGCGTTTTTCAATGTTTTTGCAAGTTTAAAACAGCAATTTTATCGTCATTTCTCATAAATCGCCGTTTCGCATGAAAGAAACATGAATTTGTCAGTTTGAATAGTTCAAAACAGCGTTTTTCTATGTTTTTGCAAGTTTAAAACAGCAATTTTATCGTCATTTCTCATAAATCGCCGTTTCACACGAAAGAAACATGAATTTGTCAGTTTGAATAGTCAAAACAGCGTTTTTCTATGTTTTTGCAAGTTTAAAACAGCAATTTTATCGTCATTTCTCATAAATCGCCGTTTCGCACGAAAGAAACATGAATTTGTCAGTTTGAATAGTTCAAAACAGCGTTTTTCTATGTTTTTGCAAGTTTAAAACAGCAATTTTATCGTCATTTCTCATAAATCGCCGTTTCACACGAAAGAAACATGAATTTGTCAGTTTGAATAGTTCAAAATAGCGTTTTTCTATGTTTTTGCAAGTTTAAAACAGCAATTTTATCGTCATTTATCATAAATCGCCGTTTCGCACGAAAGAAACATGAATTTGTCAGTTTGAGTAGTTCAAAACAGCGTTTTTCTATGTTTTTGCAAGTTTAAAACAGCAATTTTATCGTCATTTCTCATAAATCGCCGTTTCACACGAAAGAAACATGAATTTGTCAGTTTGAATAGTTCAAAACAGCGTTTTTCTATGTTTTTGCAAGTTTAAAACAGCAATTTTATCGTAATTTCTCATAAATCGCCGTTTCGCACGGAAGAAACATGAATTTGTCAGTTTGAATAGTTGAAAACAGCGTTTTTCAATGTTTTTGCAAGTTTAAAACAGCAATTTTATCGTGATTTTAAAAAAATCCACCGTTTGGAACGTAAGAAACATGAATTTATCAGTTTGAATAGTTGAAAACAGCGTTTTACTATGTTTTTGCAAGTTTAAAACAGCAATTTTATCGTCATTTCTCATAAATCGCCGTTTCGCACGAAAGAAACATGAATTTGTCAGTTTGAATAGTTCAAAACAGCGTTTTTCTATGTTTTTGCAAGTTTAAAACAGCAATTTTATCGTCATTTCTCATAAATCGCCGTTTCGCACGGAAGAAACATGAATTTGTCAGTTTGAATAGTTCAAAACAGCGTTTTTCTATGTTTTTGCAAGTTTAAAACAGCAATTTTATCGTCATTTCTCATAAATCGCCGTTTCACACGAAAGAAACATGAATTTGTCAGTTTGAATAGTTCAAAACAGCGTTTTTCTATGTTTTTGCAAGTTTATAACAGCAATATTATAGTAATTTCTCATAAATCGCCGTTTCGCACGGAAGAAACATGAATTTGTCAGTTTAAGTAGTTCAAAACAGCGTTTTTCTATGTTTTTGCAAGTTTAAAACAGCAATTTTATCGTCATTTCTCATAAATCGCCGTTTCACACAAAAGAAACATGAATTTGTCAGTTTGAATAGTTCAAAACAGCGTTTTTCTATGTTTTTGCAAGTTTAAAATAGCAATTTTATCGTAATTTCTCATAAATCGCCGTTTCGCACGGAAGAAACATGAATTTGTCAGTTTGAATAGTTGAAAACAGCGTTTTTCAATGTTTTTGCAAGTTTAAAACAGCAATTTTATCGTGATTTCACAAAAATCCACCGTTTCCAACGTAAGAAAATGAATTTGTCAGTTTGAATAGTTCAAAACAGCGTTTTTCTATGTTTTTGCAAGTTTAAAATAGCAATTTTATCGTCATTTATCATAAATTGCCGTTTCGCACGAAAGAAACACTAATTTGTCAGTTTGAGTAGTTCAAAACAGCATTTTTCTATGTTTTTGCAAGTTTAAAACAGCAATTTTATCGCCATTTCTCATAAATCGCCGTTTCACACGAAAGAAACATGAATTTGTCAGTTTGAATAGTTCAAAACAGCGTTTTTCTATGTTTTTGCAAGTTTAAAACAGCAATTTTATCGTAATTTCTCATAAATCGCCGTTTCGCACGGAAGAAACATGAATTTGTCAGTTTGAATAGTTCAAAACAGCGTTTTTCTATGTTTTTGCAAGTTTAAAACAGCAATTTTATCGTCATTTCTCATAAATCGCCGTTTCACACGAAAGAAACATGAATTTGTCAGTTTGAATAGTTCAAAACAGCGTTTTTCTATGTTTTTGCAAGTTTATAACAGCAATTTTATAGTAATTTCTCATAAATCGCCGTTTCGTACGGAAGAAACATGAATTTGTCAGTTTAAGTAGTTCAAAACAGCGTTTTTCTATGTTTTTGCAAGTTTAAAACAGCGATTTTATCGTCATTTCTCATAAATCGCCGTTTCACACAAAAGAAACATGAATTTGTCAGTTTGAATAGTTCAAAACAGCGTTTTCTATGTTTTTGCAAGTTTAAAACAGCAATTTTATCGTCATTTCTCATAAATCGCCGTTTCGCACGGAAGAAATATGAATTTGTCAGTTTGAATAGTTGAAAACAGCGTTTTTCAATGTTTTTGCAAGTTTAAAACAGCAATTTTATCGTGATTTCACAAAAATCCACCGTTTCCAACGTAAGAAACATGAATTTGTCAGTTTGAATAGTTCAAAACAGCGTTTTTCTATGTTTTTGCAAGTTTAAAATAGCAATTTTATCGTCATTTATCATAAATTGCCGTTTCGCACGAAAGAAACATGAATTTGTCAGTTTGAGTAGTTCAAAACAGCATTTTTCTATGTTTTTGCAAGTTTAAAACAGCAATTTTATCGTCATTTCTCATAAATCACCGTTTCACACGAAAGAAACATGAATTTGTCAGTTTGAATAGTTCAAAACAGCGTTTTTCTATGTTTTTGCAAGTTTAAAACAGCAATTTTATCGTAATTTCTCATAAATCGCCGTTTCGCACGGAAGAAACATGAATTTGTCAGTTTGAATAGTTCAAAACAGCGTTTTTCTATGTTTTTGCAAGTTTAAAACAGCAAATTTATCGTCATTTCTCATAAATCGCCGTTTCACACGAAAGAAACATGAATTTGTCAGTTTGAATAGTTCAAAACAGCGTTTTTCTATGTTTTTGCAAGTTTATAACAGCAATTTTATAGTAATTTCTCATAAATCGCCGTTTCGCACGGAAGAAACATGAATTTGTCAGTTTAAGTAGTTCAAAACAGCGTTTTTCTATGTTTTTGCAAGTTTAAAACAGCAATTTTATCGTCATTTCTCATAAATCGCCGTTTCACACAAAAGAAACATGAATTTGTCAGTTTGAATAGTTCTAAACAGCGTTTTTTATGTTTTTGCAAGTTTAAAACAGCAATTTTATCGTCATTTCTCATAAATCGCCGTTTCGCACGGAAGAAATATGAATTTGTCAGTTTGAATAGTTGAAAACAGCGTTTTTCAATGTTTTTGCAAGTTTAAAACAGCAATTTTATCGTGATTTCACAAAAATCCACCGTTTCCAACGAAAGAAACATGAATTTATCAGTTTGAATAGTTCAAAACAGCGTTTTTCTATGTTTTTGCAAGTTTAAAACAGCAATTTTATCGTCATTTATCATAAATCGCCGTTTCGCACGAAAGAAACATGAATTTGTCAGTTTGAGTAGTTCAAAACAGCGTTTTTCTATGTTTTTGCAAGTTAAAAACAGCAATTTTATCGTCATTTCTCATAAATCGCCGTTTCACACGAAAGAAACATGAATTTGTCAGTTTGAATAGTTCAAAACAGCGTTTTTCTATGTTTTTGCAAGTTTAAAACAGCAATTTTATCGTAATTTCTCATAAATCGCCGTTTCGCAAGGAAAAAACATGAATTTGTCAGTTTGAATAGTTGAAAACAGCGTTTTTCAATGTTTTTGCAAGTTTAAAACAGTAATTTTATCGTGATTTCACAAAAATCCACCGTTTCGAACGTAAGAAACATGAATTTATCAGTTTGAATAGTTGAAAACAGCGTTTTTCTATGTTTTTGCAAGTTTAATACAGCAATTTTATCGTCATTTCTCATAAATCGCCGTTTCACACGAAAGAAACATGAATTTGTCAGTTTGAATAGCCAAACAGCGTTTTTCTATGTTTTTGCAAGTTTAAAACAGCAATTTTATCGTCATTTCTCATAAATCGCCGTTTCGCACGAAAGAAACATGAATTTGTCAGTTTGAATAGTTCAAAACAGCGTTTTTTTTATGTTTTTGCAAGTTTAAAACAGCAATTTTATCGTCATTTATCATAAATTGCCGTTTCGCACGAAAGAAACATGAATTTGTCAGTTTGAGTAGTTCAAAACAGCATTTTTCTATGTTTTTGCAAGTTTAAAACAGCAATTTTATCGTCATTTCTCATAAATCGCCGTTTCACACGAAAGAAACATGAATTTGTCAGTTTGAATAGTTCAAAACAGCGTTTTTTATGTTTTTGCAAGTTTAAAACAGCAATTTTATCGTAATTTCTCATAAATCGCCGTTTCGCACGGAAGAAACATGAATTTGTCAGTTTGAATAGTTCAAAACAGCGTTTTTCTATGTTTTTGCAAGTTTAAAACAGCAATTTTATTGTCATTTCTCATAAATCGCCGTTTCACACGAAAGAAACATGAATTTGTCAGTTTGAATAGTTCAAAACAGCGTTTTTCTATGTTTTTGCAAGTTTATAACAGCAATTTTATAGTAATTTCTCATAAATCGCCGTTTCGCACGGAAGAAACATGAATTTGTCAGTTTAAGTAGTTCAAAACAGCGTTTTTCTATGTTTTTGCAAGTTTAAAACAGCAATTTTATCGTCATTTCTCATAAATCGCCGTTTCACACAAAAGAAACATGAATTTGTCAGTTTGAATAGTTCAAAACAGCGTTTTCTATGTTTTTGCAAGTTTAAAACAGCAATTTTATCGTCATTTCTCATAAATCGCACGGAAGAAATATGAATTTGTCAGTTTGAATAGTTGAAAACAGCGTTTTTTCAATGTTTTTGCAAGTTTAAAACAGCAATTTTATCGTGATTTCACAAAAATCCACCGTTTCCAACGTAAGAAACATGAATTTATCAGTTTGAATAGTTCAAAACAGCGTTTTTCTATGTTTTTGCAAGTTTAAAACAGCAATTTTATCGTCATTTATCATAAATCGCCGTTTCGCACGAAAGAAACATGAATTTGTCAGTTTGAGTAGTTCAAAACAGCGTTTTTCTATGTTTTTGCAAGTTAAAAACAGCAATTTTATCGTCATTTCTCATAAATCGCCGTTTCACACGAAAGAAACATGAATTTGTCAGTTTGAATAGTTCAAATCAGCGTTTTTCTATGTTTTTGCAAGTTTAAAACAGCAATTTTATCGTAATTTCTCATAAATCGCCGTTTCGCACGGAAAAAACATGAATTTGTCAGTTTGAATAGTTGAAAACAGCGTTTTTCATGTTTTTGCAAGTTTAAAACAGCAATTTTATCGTGATTTCACAAAAATCCACCGTTTCGAACGTAAGAAACATGAATTTATCAGTTTGAATAGTTGAAAACAGCGTTTTTCTATGTTTTTGCAAGTTTAAAACAGCAATTTTATCGTCATTTCTCATAAATCGCCGTTTCACACGAAAGAAACATGAATTTGTTAGTTTGAATAGCCAAACAGCGTTTTTCTATGTTTTTGCAAGTTTAAAACAGCAATTTTATCGTCATTTCTCATAAATCGCCGTTTCGCACGAAAAAAACATGAATTTGTCAGTTTGAATAGTTCAAAACAGCGTATTTCTATGTTTTTGCAAGTTTAAAACAGCAATTTTATCGTCATTTCTCATAAATCGCCGTTTCACACGAAAGAAACATGAATTTGTCCGTTTGAATAGTTCAAAACAGCGTTTTTCTATGTTTTTGCAAGTTTAAAACAGCAATTTTATCGTCATTTATCATAAATCGCCGTTTCGCACAAAAGAAACGTGAATTTGTCAGTTTGAATAGTTCAAAACAGCGTTTTTCTATGTTTTTGCAAGTTTAAAACAGCAATTTTATCGTCATTTCTCATAAATCGCCGTTTCGCACGAAAGAAAACATGAATTTGTCAGTTTGAATAGTTCAAAACAGCGTTTTCTATGTTTTTGCAAGTTTAAAACAGCAATTTTATCGTCATTTCTCATAAATCGCCGTTTCACACGAAAGAAACATGAATTTGTCAGTTTGAATAGTTCAAAACAGCGTTTTTCTATGTTTTTGCAAGTTTAAAACAGCAATTTTATCGTCATTTCTCATAAATCGCCGTTTCGCACGAAAGAAACATGAATTTGTCAGTTTGAATAGTTCAAAACAGCGTTTTTCTATGTTTTTGCAAGTTTAAAACAGCAATTTTATCGTAATTTCTCATAAATCGCCGTTTCGCACGGAAGAAACATGAATTTGTCAGTTTGAGTAGTTCAAAACAGCGTTTCTCTATGTTTTTGCAAGTTTAAAACAGCAATTTTATCGTGATTTCTCATAAATCGCCGTTTCACACGAAAGAAACATGAGTTTGTCAGTTTGAATAGTTCAAAACAGCGTTTTTCTATGTTTTTGCAAGTTTAAAACAGCAATTTTATCGTCATTTCTCATAAATCGCCGTTTCGCACGAAAGAAACATGAATTTGTCAGTTTGAATAGTTCAAAACAGCGTTTTTCTATGTTTTTGCAAGTTTAAACAGCAATTTTATCGTCATTTATCATAAATCGCCGTTTCGCACGAAAGAAACATGAATTTGTCAGTTTGAGTAGTTCAAAACAGCGTTTTTCTATGTTTTTGCAAGTTTAAAACAGCAATTTTATCGTCATTTCTCATAAATCGCCGTTTCACACGAAAGAAATATGAGTTTGTCAGTTTGAATAGTTCAAAACAGCGTTTTTCTATGTTTTTGCAAGTTTAAAACAGCAATTTTATCGTAATTTCTCATAAATCGCCGTTTCGCACGGAAGAAACATGAATTTGTCAGTTTGAGTAGTTCAAAACAGCGTTTTCTCTATGTTTTTGCAAGTTTAAAACAGCAATTTTATCGTGATTTCACAAAAATCCACCGTTTCGAACGTAAGAAACATGAATTTATCAGTTTGAATAGTTGAAAACAGCGTTTTTCAATGTTTTTGCAAGTTTAAAACAGCAATTTTATCGTCATTTCTCATAAATCGCCGTTTCGCATGAAAGAAACATGAATTTGTCAGTTTGAATAGTTCAAAACAGCGTTTTTCTATGTTTTTGCAAGTTTAAAACAGCAATTTTATCGTCATTTCTCATAAATCGCCGTTTCACACGAAAGAAACATGAATTTGTCAGTTTGAATAGTCAAAACAGCGTTTTTCTATGTTTTTGCAAGTTTAAAACAGCAATTTTATCGTCATTTCTCATAAATCGCCGTTTCGCACGAAAGAAACATGAATTTGTCAGTTTGAATAGTTCAAAACAGCGTTTTTCTATGTTTTTGCAAGTTTAAAACAGCAATTTTATCGTCATTTCTCATAAATCGCCGTTTCACACGAAAGAAACATGAATTTGTCAGTTTGAATAGTTCAAAACAGCGTTTTTCTATGTTTTTGCAAGTTTAAAACAGCAATTTTATCGTCATTTATCATAAATCGCCGTTTCGCACGAAAGAAACATGAATTTGTCAGTTTGAGTAGTTCAAAACAGCGTTTTTCTATGTTTTTGCAAGTTTAAAAACAGCAATTTTATCGTCATTTCTCATAAATCGCCGTTTCACACGAAAGAAACATGAATTTGTCAGTTTGAATAGTTCAAAACAGCGTTTTTCTATGTTTTTGCAAGTTTAAAACAGCAATTTTATCGTCATTTCTCATAAATCGCCGTTTCGCACGAAAGAAACATGAATTTGTCAGTTTGAATAGTTCAAAACAGCGTTTTTCTATGTTTTTGCAAGTTTAAAACAGCAATTTTATCGTAATTTCTCATAAATCGCCGTTTCGCACGGAAGAAACATGAATTTGTCAGTTTGAGTAGTTCAAAACAGCGTTTCTCTGTTTTTGCAAGTTTAAAACAGCAATTTTATCGTGATTTCTCATAAATCGCCGTTTCACACGAAAGAAACATGAGTTTGTCAGTTTGAATAGTTCAAAACAGCGTTTTTCTATGTTTTTGCAAGTTTAAAACAGCAATTTTATCGTCATTTCTCATAAATCGCCGTTTCACACGAAAGAAACATGAATTTGTCAGTTTGAATAGTTCAAAACAGCGTTTTTCTATGTTTTTGCAAGTTTATAACAGCAATATTATAGTAATTTCTCATAAATCGCCGTTTCGCACGGAAGAAACATGAATTTGTCAGTTTAAGTAGTTCAAAACAGCGTTTTTCTATGTTTTTGCAAGTTTAAAACAGCAATTTTATCGTCATTTCTTATAAATCGCCGTTTCACACAAAAGAAACATGAATTTGTCAGTTTGAATAGTTCAAAACAGCGTTTTTCTATGTTTTTTCAAGTTTAAAATAGCAATTTTATCGTAATTTCTCATAAATCGCCGTTTCGCACGGAAGAAACATGAATTTGTCAGTTCGAATAGTTGAAAACAGCGTTTTTCAATGTTTTTGCAAGTTTAAAACAGCAATTTTATCGTGATTTCACAAAAATCCACCGTTTCCAACGTAAGAAACATGAATTTGTCAGTTTGAATAGTTCAAAACAGCGTTTTTCTATGTTTTTGCAAGTTTAAAATAGCAATTTTATCGTCATTTATCATAAATTGCCGTTTCGCACGAAAGAAACATGAATTTGTCAGTTTGAGTAGTTCAAAACAGCATTTTTCTATGTTTTTGCAAGTTTAAAACAGCAATTTTATCGTCATTTCTCATAAATCGCTGTTTCACACGAAAGAAACATGAATTTGTCAGTTTGAATAGTTCAAAACAGCGTTTTTCTATGTTTTTGCAAGTTTAAAACAGCAATTTTATCGTAATTTCTCATAAATCGCCGTTTCGCACGGAAGAAACATGAATTTGTCAGTTTGAATAGTTCAAAACAGCGTTTTTCTATGTTTTTGCAAGTTTAAAACAGCAATTTTATCGTCATTTCTCATAAATCGCCCGTTTCACACGAAAGAAACATGAATTTGTCAGTTTGAATAGTTCAAAACAGCGTTTTTCTATGTTTTTGCAAGTTTATAACAGCAATTTTATAGTAATTTCTCATAAATCGCCGTTTCGCACGGAAGAAACATGAATTTGTCAGTTTAAGTAGTTCAAAACAGCGTTTTTCTATGTTTTTGCAAGTTTAAAACAGCAATTTTATCGTCATTTCTCATAAATCGCCGTTTCACACAAAAGAAACATGAATTTGTCAGTTTGAATAGTTCAAAACAGCGTTTTCTATGTTTTTGCAAGTTTAAAACAGCAATTTTATCGTCATTTCTCATAAATCGCACGGAAGAAATATGAATTTGTCAGTTTGAATAGTTGAAAACAGCGTTTTTCAATGTTTTTGCAAGTTTAAAACAGCAATTTTATCGTGATTTCACAAAAATCCACCGTTTCCAACGTAAGAAACATGAATTTATCAGTTTGAATAGTTCAAAACAGCGTTTTTCTATGTTTTTGCAAGTTTAAAACAGCAATTTTATCGTAATTTCTCATAAATCGCCGTTTCGCACGGAAAAAACATGAATTTGTCAGTTTGAATAGTTGAAAACAGCGTTTTTCAATGTTTTTGCAAGTTTAAAACAGCAATTTTATCGTGATTTCACAAAAATCCACCGTTTCGAACGTAAGAAACATGAATTTATCAGTTTGAATAGTTGAAAACAGCGTTTTTCTATGTTTTTGCAAGTTTAAAACAGCAATTTTATCGTCATTTCTCATAAATCGCCGTTTCACACGAAAGAAACATGAATTGTTAGTTTGAATAGCCAAACAGCGTTTTTCTATGTTTTTGCAAGTTTAAAACAGCAATTTTATCGTCATTTCTCATAAATCGCTGTTTCGCACGAAAGAAACATGAATTTGTCAGTTTGAATAGTTCAAAACAGCGTTTTTTTTTATGTTTTTGCAAGTTTAAAACAGCAATTTTATCGTCATTTATCATAAATTGCCGTTTTCGCACGAAAGAAACATGAATTTGTCAGTTTGAGTAGTTCAAAACAGCATTTTTCTATGTTTTTGCAAGTTTAAAACAGCAATTTTATCGTCATTTCTCATAAATCGCCGTTTCACACGAAAGAAACATGAATTTGTCAGTTTGAATAGTTCAAAACACAGCGTTTTTTTATGTTTTTGCAAGTTTAAAACAGCAATTTTATCGTAATTTCTCATAAATCGCCGTTTCGCACGGAAGAAACATGAATTTGTCAGTTTGAATAGTTCAAAACAGCGTTTTTCTATGTTTTTGCAAGTTTAAAACAGCAATTTTATCGTCATTTCTCATAAATCGCCGTTTCACACGAAAGAAACATGAATTTGTCAGTTTGAATAGTTCAAAACAGCGTTTTTCTATGTTTTTGCAAGTTTATAACAGCAATTTTATAGTAATTTCTCATAAATCGCCGTTTCGCACGGAAGAAACATGAATTTGTCAGTTTAAGTAGTTCAAAACAGCGTTTTTCTATGTTTTTGCAAGTTTAAAACAGCAATTTTATCGTCATTTCTCATAAATCGCCGTTTCACACAAAAGAAACATGAATTTGTCAGTTTGAATAGTTCAAAACAGCGTTTTTCTATGTTTTTGCAAGTTTAAAATAGCAATTTTATCGTAATTTCTCATAAATCGCCGTTTCGCACGGAAGAAACATGAATTTGTCAGTTTGAGTAGTTGAAAACAGCGTTTTTCAATGTTTTTGCAAGTTTAAAACAGCAATTTTATCGTGATTTCACAAAAATCCACCGTTTCCAACGTAAGAAACATGAATTTGTCAGTTTGAATAGTTCAAAACAGCGTTTTTCTATGTTTTTGCAAGTTTAAAATAGCAATTTTATCATCATTTATCATAAATTGCCGTTTCGCACGAAAGAAACATGAATTTGTCAGTTTGAGTAGTTCAAAACAGCAATTTTCTATGTTTTTGCAAGTTTAAAACAGCAATTTTATCGTCATTTCTCATAAATCGCCGTTTCACACGAAAGAAACATGAATTTGTCAGTTTGAATAGTTCAAAACAGCGTTTTTTTATGTTTTTGCAAGTTTAAAACAGCAATTTTATCGTAATTTCTCATAAATCGCCATTTCGCACGGAAGAAACATGAATTTGTCAGTTTGAATAGTTCAAAACAGCGTTTTTCTATGTTTTTGCAAGTTTAAAACAGCAATTTTATCGTCATTTCTCATAAATCGCCGTTTCACACGAAAGAAACATGAATTTGTCAGTTTGAATAGTTCAAAACAGCGTTTTTCTATGTTTTTGCAAGTTTATAACAGCAATTTTATAGTAATTTCTCATAAATCGCCGTTTCGCACGGAAGAAACATGAATTTGTCAGTTTAAGTAGTTCAAAACAGCGTTTTTCTATGTTTTTGCAAGTTTAAAACAGCAATTTTATCGTCATTTCTCATAAATCGCCGTTTCACACAAAAGAAACATGAATTTGTCAGTTTGAATAGTTCAAAACAGCGTTTTCTATGTTTTTGCAAGTTTAAAACAGCAATTTTTTCGTCATTTCTCATAAATCGCACGGAAGAAATATGAATTTGTCAGTTTGAATAGTTGAAAACAGCGTTTTTCAATGTTTTTGCAAGTTTAAAACAGCAATTTTATCGTGATTTCACAAAAATCCACCGTTTCCAACGTAAGAAACATGAATTTATCAGTTTGAATAGTTCAAAACAGCGTTTTTCTATGTTTTTGCAAGTTTAAAACAGCAATTTTATCGTCATTTATCATAAATCGCCGTTTCGCACGAAAGAAACATGAATTTGTCAGTTTGAGTAGTTCAAAACAGCGTTTTTCTATGTTTTTGCAAGTTTAAAACAGCAATTTTATCGTCATTTCTCATAAATCGCCGTTTCACACGAAAGAAACATGAATTTGTTAGTTTGAATAGCCAAACAGCGTTTTTCTATGTTTTTGCAAGTTTAAAACAGCAATTTTATCGTCATTTCTCATAAATCGCTGTTTCGCACGAAAGAAACATGAATTTGTCAGTTTGAATAGTTCAAAACAGCGTTTTTTTATGTTTTTGCAAGTTTAAAACAGCAATTTTATCGTCATTTATCATAAATTGCCGTTTCGCACGAAAGAAACATGAATTTGTCAGTTTGAGTAGTTCAAAACAGCATTTTTCTATGTTTTTGCAAGTTTAAAACAGCAATTTTATCGTCATTTCTCATAAATCGCCGTTTCACACGAAAGAAACATGAATTTGTCAGTTTGAATAGTTCAAAACAGCGTTTTTTTATGTTTTTGCAAGTTTAAAACAGCAATTTTATCGTAATTTCTCATAAATCGCCGTTTCGCACGGAAGAAACATGAATTTGTCAGTTTGAATAGTCAAAACAGCGTTTTTCTATGTTTTTGCAAGTTTAAAACAGCAATTTTATCGTCATTTCTCATAAATCGCCGTTTCACACGAAAGAAACATGAATTTGTCAGTTTGAATAGTTCAAAACAGCGTTTTTCTATGTTTTTGCAAGTTTATAACAGCAATTTTATAGTAATTTCTCATAAATCGCCGTTTCGCACGGAAGAAACATGAATTTGTCAGTTTAAGTAGTTCAAAACAGCGTTTTTCTATGTTTTTGCAAGTTTAAAACAGCAATTTTATCGTCATTTCTCATAAATCGCCGTTTCACACAAAAGAAACATGAATTTGTCAGTTTGAATAGTTCAAAACAGCGTTTTTCTATGTTTTTGCAAGTTTAAAATAGCAATTTTATCGTAATTTCTCATAAATCGCCGTTTCGCACGGAAGAAACATGAATTTGTCAGTTTGAGTAGTTGAAAACAGCGTTTTTCAATGTTTTTGCAAGTTTAAAACAGCAATTTTATCGTGATTTCACAAAAATCCACCGTTTCCAACGTAAGAAACATGAATTTGTCAGTTTGAATAGTTCAAAACAGCGTTTTTCTATGTTTTTGCAAGTTTAAAATAGCAATTTTATCATCATTTATCATAAATTGCCGTTTCGCACGAAAGAAACATGAATTTGTCAGTTTGAGTAGTTCAAAACAGCAATTTTCTATGTTTTTGCAAGTTTAAAACAGCAATTTTATCGTCATTTCTCATAAATCGCCGTTTCACACGAAAGAAACATGAATTTGTCAGTTTGAATAGTTCAAAACAGCGTTTTTTTATGTTTTTGCAAGTTTAAAGCAGCAATTTTATCGTAATTTCTCATAAATCGCCATTTCGCACGGAAGAAACATGAATTTGTCAGTTTGAATAGTTCAAAACAGCGTTTTTCTATGTTTTTGCAAGTTTAAAACAGCAATTTTATCGTCATTTCTCATAAATCGCCGTTTCACACGAAAGAAACATGAATTTGTCAGTTTGAATAGTTCAAAACAGCGTTTTTCTATGTTTTTGCAAGTTTATAACAGCAATTTTATAGTAATTTCTCATAAATCGCCGTTTCGCACGGAAGAAACATGAATTTGTCAGTTTAAGTAGTTCAAAACAGCGTTTTTCTATGTTTTTGCAAGTTTAAAACAGCAATTTTATCGTCATTTCTCATAAATCGCCGTTTCACACAAAAGAAACATGAATTTGTCAGTTTGAATAGTTCAAAACAGCGTTTTCTATGTTTTTGCAAGTTTAAAACAGCAATTTTATCGTCATTTCTCATAAATCGCACGGAAGAAATATGAATTTGTCAGTTTGAATAGTTGAAAACAGCGTTTTTCAATGTTTTTGCAAGTTTAAAACAGCAATTTTATCGTGATTTCACAAAAATCCACCGTTTCCAACGTAAGAAACATGAATTTATCAGTTTGAATAGTTCAAAACAGCGTTTTTCTATGTTTTTGCAAGTTTAAAACAGCAATTTTATCGTCATTTATCATAAATCGCCGTTTCGCACGAAAGAAACATGAATTTGTCAGTTTGAGTAGTTCAAAACAGCGTTTTTCTATGTTTTTGCAAGTTAAAAACAGCAATTTTATCGTCATTTCTCATAAATCGCCGTTTCACACGAAAGAAACATGAATTTGTCAGTTTGAATAGTTCAAAACAGCGTTTTTCTATGTTTTTGCAAGTTTAAAACAGCAATTTTATCGTAATTTCTCATAAATCGCCGTTTCGCACGGAAAAAATATGAATTTGGCAGTTTGAATAGTTGAAAACAGCGTTTTTCAATGTTTTTGCAAGTTTAAAACAGCAATTTTATCGTGATTTCACAAAAATCCACCGTTTCGAACGTAAGAAACATGAATTTATCAGTTTGAATAGTTGAAAACAGCGTTTTTCTATGTTTTTGCAAGTTTAAAACAGCAATTTTATCGTCATTTCTCATAAATCGCCGTTTCACACGAAAGAAACATGAATTTGTTAGTTTGAATAGCCAAACAGCGTTTTTCTATGTTTTTGCAAGTTTAAAACAGCAATTTTATCGTCATTTCTCATAAATCGCCGTTTCGCACGAAAGAAACATGAATTTGTCAGTTTGAATAGTTCAAAACAGCGTTTTTCTATGTTTTTGCAAGTTTAAAACAGCAATTTTATCGTCATTTATCATAAATCGCCGTTTCGCACAAAAGAAACGTGAATTTGTCAGTTTGAATAGTTCAAAACAGCGTTTTTCTATGTTTTTGCAAGTTTAAAACAGCAATTTTATCGTCATTTCTCATAAATCGCCGTTTCGCACGAAAGAAACATGAATTTGTCAGTTTGAATAGTTCAAAACAGCGTTTTTCTATGTTTTTGCAAGTTTAAAACAGCAATTTTATCGTCATTTCTCATAAATCGCCGTTTCACACGAAAGAAACATGAATTTGTCAGTTTGAATAGTTCAAAACAGCGTTTTTCTATGTTTTTGCAAGTTTAAAACAGCAATTTTATCGTCATTTCTCATAAATCGCCGTTTCGCACGAAAGAAACATGAATTTGTCAGTTTGAATAGTTCAAAACAGCGTTTTTCTATGTTTTTGCAAGTTTAAAACAGCAATTTTATCGTGATTTCACAAAAATCCACCGTTTCCAACGTAAGAAACATGAATTTATCAGTTTGAATAGTTCAAAACAGCGTTTTTCTTGTTTTTGCAAGTTTAAAACAGCAATTTTATCGTGATTTCACAAAAATCCACCGTTTCGAACGTAAGAAACATGAATTTATCAGTTTGAAAAGTTAAAAACAGCGTTTTTCTATGATTTGCAATTTTAAAACAGCAATTTTATCGTCATTTCTCATAAATCGCCGTTTCGCACGAAAGAAACATGAATTTGTCAGTTTGAATAGTTCAAAACTGCGTTTTTCTATGTTTTTGCAAGTTTAAAACAGCAATTTTATCGTCATTTATTATAAATCGCCGTTTCGCACGAAAGAAACATGAATTTGTCAGTTTGAGTAGTTCTAAACAGCGTTTTTCTATGTTTTTGCAAGTTTAAAACAGCAATTTTATCGTCATTTCTCATAAATCGCCGTATCACACAAAAGAAACATGAATTTGTCAGTTTGAATAGTTCAAAACAGCGTTTTTCTATGTTTTTGCAAGTTTAAAACAGCAATTTTATCGTAATTTCTCATAAATCGCCGTTTCGCACGGAAGAAACATGAATTTTGTCAGTTTGAATAGTTGAAAACAGCGTTTTTCAATGTTTTTGCAAGTTTAAAACAGCAATTTTATCGTGATTTCACAAAAATCCACCGTTTCCAACGTAAGAAACATGAATTTATCAGTTTGAATAGTTCAAAACAGCGTTTTTCTTGTTTTTGCAAGTTAAAAACAGCAATTTTATCGTGATTTCACAAAAATCCACCGTTTCGAACGTAAGAAACATGAATTTATCAGTTTGAATAGTTGAAAACAGCGTTTTTCTATGTTTTTGCAAGTTTAAAACAGCAATTTTATCGTCATTTATCATAAATCGCCGTTTCGCACGAAACAAACATGAATTTGTCAGTTTGAGTAGTTCAAAACAGCGTTTTTCTATGTTTTTGCAAGTTAAAAACAGCAATTTTATCGTCATTTCTCATAAATCGCCGTTTCACACGAAAGAAACATGAATTTGTCAGTTTGAATAGTTCAAAACAGCGTTTTACTATGTTTTTGCAAGTTTAAAACAGCAATTTTATCGTAATTTCTCATAAATCGCCGTTTCGCACGGAAAAAACATGAATTTGTCAGTTTGAATAGTTGAAAACAGGGTTTTTCAATGTTTTTGCAAGTTTAAAACAGCAATTTTATCGTCATTTCTCATAAATCGCCGTTTCACACGAAAGAAACATGAATTTGTCAGTTTGAATAGTTCAAAACAGCGTTTTTCTATGTTTTTGCAAGTTTAAAACAGCAATTTTATCGTGATTTCACAAAAATCCACCGTTTCGAACGTAAGAAACATGAATTTATCAGTTTGAATAGTTGAAAACAGCGTTTTTCTATGTTTTTGCAAGTTTAAAACAGCAATTTTATCGTCATTTCTCATAAATCGCCGTTTCGCACGAAAGAAACATGAATTTGTCAGTTTGAATAGTTCAAAACAGCGTTTTTCTATGTTTTTGCATGTTTAAAACAGCAATTTTATCGTCATTTCTCATAAATCGCCGTTTCGCACGAAAGAAACATGAATTTGTCAGTTTGAATAGTTCAAAACAGCGTTTTTCTATGTTTTTGCAAGTTTAAAACAGCAATTTTATCGTCATTTATTACAAATCGCCGTTTCGCACGAAAGAAACATGAATTTGTCAGTTTGAGTAGTTCTAAACAGCGTTTTTCTATGTTTTTGCAAGTTTAAAACAGCAATTTTATCGTCATTTCTCATAAATCGCCGTTTCACACGAAAGAAACATGAATTTGTCAGTTTGAATAGTTCAAAACAGCGTTTTTCTATGTTTTTGCAAGTTTAAAACAGCAATTTTATCGTAATTTCTCATAAATCGCCGTTTCGCACGGAAGAAACATGAATTTGTCAGTTTGAATAGTTGAAAACAGCGTTTTTCAATGTTTTTGCAAGTTTAAAACAGCAATTTTATCGTGATTTCACAAAAATCCACCGTTTGGAACGTAAGAAACATGAATTTATCAGTTTGAATAGTTGAAAACAGCGTTTTTCTATGTTTTTGCAAGTTTAAAACAGCAATTTTATCGTCATTTCTCATAAATCGCCGTTTCGCACGAAAAAATCATGAATTTGTCAGTTTGAGTAGTTCAAAACAGCGTTTTTCTATGTTTTTGCAAGCTTAAAACAGCAATTTTATCGTCATTTCTCATAAATTGCCGTTTCACACGAAAGAATCATGAATTTGTCAGTTTGAATAGTTCAAAACAGCGTTTTTCTATGTTTTTGCAAGTTTAAAACAGCAATTTTATCGTGATTTCACAAAAATCCACCGTTTGGAACGTAAGAAACATGAATTTATCAGTTTGAATAGTTGAAAACAGCGTTTTTCTATGTTTTTGCAAGTTTAAAACAGCAATTTTATCGTCATTTCTCATAAATCGCCGTTTCACACGAAAGAAACATGAATTTGTCAGTTTGAATAGTTCAAAACAGCGTTTTTCTATGTTTTTGCAAGTTTAAAACAGCAATTTTATCGTAATTTCTCATAAATCGCCGTTTCGCACGGAAGAAACATGAATTTGTCAGTTTGAATAGTTGAAAACAGCGTTTTTCAATGTTTTTGCAAGTTTAAAACAGCAATTTTATCGTG
>CAWWDY010001247.1:0-27529 GCA_963942605.1 Poecilus cupreus | reverse complement strand
ATAAGCCATTACACACGACATATACATGAATATGACAGTTTAAATACTTAAAAACGGTGTTTTGTATGCTTTGCATGCTTAAAGCAGAATTTTTATCTTGCTTTCACCAACATTAACTATTATACACGACAGAAACATGAATATGACAGTTTAAATACTTCAAAACGGTGTTTTGTATGCTTTTGCATGCTTAAACCGCATTTTTATCTTGCTTTCACCAACATTAGCTATTATACACGACAGAAACATGAATATGACAATTTAAATACTTGAAAACGGTGTTTTGTATGTTTTTGCATGCTTAAAACAGCATTTTTATCTTGATTTTCCAAACATAAGCCATTACACACGACATATACATGAATATGACAGTTTAAATACTTGAAAACGGTGTTTTGTATGCTTTTGCATGCTTAAAACAGCATTTTTGTCTTGCTTTCACCAACATTAGCTATTATACACGACAGAAATATGTAAATGACACTTTAAATATTTGAAAACGGTGTTTTGTATGCTTTTGCATGCTTAAAACAGCATTTTTATCTTGCTTTCACCAACATTAGCAAGTATACACGACAGAAACACGAATATGACAGTTTAAATACTTCAAAACGGTGTTTTGTATGCTTTTGCATGCTTAAAACCGCATTTTTATCTTGCTTTCACCAACATTAGCTATTATACACGAAAGAAACATGAATATGACAATTTAAATACTTGAAAACGGTGTTTTGTATGCTTTTGCATGCTTAAAACAGCATTTTTATCTTGATTTTCCAAACATAAGCCATTACACTCGACATATACATGAATATGACAGTTTTAATACTAGAAAACGGTGTTCTGTATGCTTTTGCATGCTTAAAACAGTATTTTTATCTTGCTTTCACCAACATTAGCTATTACACACGACAGAAACATGAATATGACAGTTTAAATACTTGAAATTAGCATTTTGTATGCTTTTGCAAGCTGAAAACAGCTATTTTATCTTAATTTTGCAAACATAAGCCATTACACACGACATATACATGAATATGACAGTTTAAATACTTGAAAACGGTGTTTTGTATGCTTTTGCATGCTTAAAGCAGCATTTTTATCTTGCTTTCACCAACATTAGCTATTATACACGACAAAAATATGAATATGACAGTTTAAATACTTCAAAACGGTGTTTTGTATGCTTTTGCATGCTTAAAACAGCATTTTTATCTTGCTTTCACCAACATGAGCTATTATACACGACAGAAACATGAATATGACAGTTTAAATACTTGAAAACAGCATTTTGTATGTTTTTGCAAGCTGAAAACAGCTATTTTATCTTGATTTTGCAAACATAAGCCATTACACAGGACATAAACATGAATATGACAGTTTAAATACTTGAAAACGGTGTTTTGTATGCTTTTGTATGCTTAAAACAGCATTTTTATCTTGCTTTCACCAACATTAGCTATTATACACGACAGAAACATGAATATGACAGTTTAAATACTTGAAAACAGCATTTTGTATGTTTTTGCAAGCTGAAAACAGCTATTGTATCTTGATTTTGCCAACATAAGCCATTACACACGACATATACATGAATATGACAGTTTAAATACTTGAAAACGGTGTATTGTATGCTTTTGCATGCTTAAAACAGCATTTTTATCTTGATTTTCCAAACATAAGCCATTACACACGACATATTCATGAATATGACAGTTTAAATACTAGAAAACGGTGTTCTGTATGCTTTTGCATGCTTAAAACAGCATTTTTATCTTACTTTCACCAACATTAGCTTATACACACGACAGAAACATGAATATGACAGTTTAACTACTTGAAAACAGCATTTTGTATGCTTTTGCAAGCTGAAAACAGCTATTTTATCTTGATTTTGCAAACATAAGCCATTACACACGACATATACATGAATATGACAGTTTAAATACTTAAAAACGGTGTTTTGTATGCTTTTGCATGCTTAAAGCAGAATTTTTATCTTGCTTTCACCAACATTAACTATTATACACGACAGAAACATGAATATGACAGTTTAAATACTTCAAAACGGTGTTTTGTATGCTTTTGCATGCTTAAAACCGCATTTTTATCTTGCTTTCACCAACATTAGCTATTATACACGACAGAAACATGAATATGACAATTTAAATACTTGAAAACGGTGTTTTGTATGCTTTTGCATGCTTAAAACAGCATTTTTATCTTGATTTTCCAAACATAAGCCATTACACACGACATATACATGAATATGACAGTTTAAATACTTGAAAACGGTGTTTTGTATGCTTTTGCATGCTTAAAACAGCATTTTTGTCTTGCTTTCACCAACATTAGCTATTATACACGACAGAAATATGTAAATGACACTTTAAATATTTGAAAACGGTGTTTTGTATGCTTTTGCATGCTTAAAACAGCATTTTTATCTTGCTTTCACCAACATTAACAAGTATACACGACAGAAACACGAATATGACAGTTTAAATACTTCAAAACGGTGTTTTGTATGCTTTTGCATGCTTAAAACCGCATTTTTATCTTGCTTTCACCAACATTAGCTATTATACACGAAAGAAACATGAATATGACAATTTAAATACTTGAAAACGGTGTTTTGTATGCTTTTGCATGCTTAAAACAGCATTTTTATCTTGATTTTCCAAACATAAGCCATTACACACGACATATACATGAATAAGACAGTTTAAATACTTGAAAACGGTGTTTTGTATGCTTTTGCATGCTTAAAACAGCATTTTTGTCTTGCTTTCACCAACATTAGCTATTATACACGACAGAATCATGAATATGACAGTTTAAATATTTGAAAACAGCATTTTGTATGTTTTTGCAACTGAAAACAGCTATTTTATCTTGATTTAGCAAACATAAGCCATTACACACGACATATACATGAATATGACAGTTAAAATACTTGAAAACGGTATTTTGTATGCTTTTGCATGCTTAAAACAGCATTTTTATCTTGCTTTCACCAACATTAACTATTATACACGACAGAAACATGAATATGACAATTTAAATACTTGAAAACGGTGTTTTGTATGCTTTTGCATGCTTAAAACAGCATTTTCATCTTACTTTCACCAACATTAGCAAGTATACACGACAGAATCATGAATATGACAGTTTAAATATTTGAAAACAGCATTTTGTATGTTTTTGCAACTGAAAACAGCTATTTTATCTTGATTTAGCAAACATAAGCCATTACACACGACATATACATGAATATGACAGTTTAGATACTTGAAAACGGTGTTTTGTATGCTTTTGCATGCTAAAACAGCATTTTTATCATGCTTTCACAAACATTAGCTATTATACACAACAGAAACATGAATTTGACAATTCAAATACTTGAAAACAGCATTTTGTATGTTTTTGCAAGCTGAAAACATGTATTTTATCTTGATTTTGCAAACATAAGCTATTACACACGACATATACATGAATATGACAGTTTAAATACTTGAAAACGGTGTTTTGTATGCTATTGCATGCTTAAAACAGCATTTTTATCTTGCTTTCACCAACATTAGCTATTAAACACGACAGAAACATGAATATGACAGTTTAAATACTTGAAAACAGAATTTTGTATGTTTTTGCAAGCTGAAAACAGCTATTTTATCTTGATTTTGCAAACATAAGCCATTACACACGACATATACATGAATATGGCAGTTTAAATACTTGAAAACGGTGTTTTGTATGCTTTTGTATGTTTAAAACAGCATTTTTATCTTGCTTTCACCAACATTAGCTATTATACATGACAGAAACATGAATATGACAGTTTAAATACTTGAAAACGGTGTTTTGTATGATTTTGCATGCTTAAAACAGCATTTTTATCTTGCTTTCACCAACATTAGCTATTATACACGACAGAAACATGAATATGACAATTTAAATACTTGAAAACGGTGTTTTGTATGCTTTTGCATGCTTAAAACAGCATTTTTATCTTGCTTTCACCAACATTAGCTATTATACACGACAGAAACATGAATATGACAATTTAAATACTTGAAAACGGTGTTTTGTATGCTTTTGCATGCTAAAACAGCATTTTTATTTTGATTTTCCAAACATAAGCCATTACACACGACATATACATGAATATGACAGTTTAAATTCTTGAAAACGGTGTTTTGTATGCTTTTGCATGCTTAAAACAGCATTTTTGTCTTGCTTTCACCAACATTAGCTATTATACACGACAGAAACATGAATATGACAGTTTAAATACTTGTAAACGGTGTTTTGTATGATTTTGCATGCTTAAAACAGCATTTTTATCTTGCTTTCACCAACATAAGCAAGTATACACGACAGAAACACTAATATGACAGTTTAAATACTTGAAAACAGCATTTTGTATGTTTTTGCAAGCTGAAAACAGCTATTTTATCTTGATTTTGCAAACATAAGCCATTACACACGACATATACATGATTATGACAGTTTAAATACTTGAAAACGGTGTTCTGTATGCTTTTGCATGCTTAAAACAGCATTTTTATCTTGCTTTCACCAACATTAGCTATTTAACACGACAGAAACATGAATATGACAGTTTAAATACTTGAAAACAGCATTTTGTATGTTTTTGCAAGCTGAAAACATGTATTTTATCTTGATTTTGCAAACATAAGCCATTACACACGACATATACATAATTATGACAGTTTAAATACTTGAAAACGGTGTTTTGTATGCTTTTGCATGCTTAAAACAGCATTTTTATCATGCTTTCCCAAACATTAGCTATTATACACAACAGAAACATGAATTTGACAATTTAAATACTTGAAAACAGCATTTTGTATGTTTTTGCAAGCTGAAAACATGTATTTTATCTTGATTTTGCAAACATAAGCCATTACACACGACATATACATGATTATGACAGTTTAAATACTTGAAAACGGTGTTCTGTATGCTTTTGCATGCTTAAAACAGCATTTTTATCTTGCTTTCACCAACATTAGCTATTTAACACGACAGAAACATGAATATGACAGTTTAAATACTTGAAAACAGCATTTTGTATGTTTTTGCAAGCTGAACACAGCTACTTTATCTTGATTTTGCAAACATAAGTCATTACACACGACATATACATGAATATGACAGTTTAAATACTTGAAAACGGTGTTTTGTATGCTTTTGCATGCTTAAATTAACGATACGAAGGTACAATACGAAGGTACGGCTACGGCTAGACGTATAATTTTGTCTCCTCATTTTTTAAATAGATTTTGCAAGGTTCTTCAAAGTTTTGTTTTTGTGCTTCATATTGTTGTGTTCGGTATTTGGTGAACTTTATTGTTGTATACTTTGTATCTTCAGCTTTTGCCTCTGGGGTGAGTTTCTTTAACTTTATTAATTTTTTGTGTCAATTTTTTGGGCTACTTTGAAACGTGGTTCGTTTGTTTGTTGGTGCCTGCTCAATTAGGTAGCGCACTCAGTCATATGCCTATTAAAGACATACATACTGGGTGTTAGACCAAAGTATATATACAGGGTGTTTTTTTGTTTTTCTTGTATTTTTTTTTCTTTTTTGGTCTAAGAATTTCTTCATTTTTTTTTTCATTTACTTCTGCAATGGACACATGCAACTGCTGCAATAAAAATATTGAAGAACACAGATCTATAACTTGTTCTATTTGTAAAAAGTGCTACAGCATTTCATGTGTAGATAATATTACTATAGCTGATGCTCGAAAAATTAAGTCGGGCATTGGAGGATTGAAATGGGACTGTACTAACTGTTCTCAATTTGGTGATGATATCAGCAGTCTTAAGGCTTTAATACTTTCACTGCAGCAAGATATTTTAGAACTTAAAAATTCTAAAACTACAACTACTGATTTTTCATCACTAATTGCAACTGAAGAAATTATAAGTGAAATTTCAGAAAGAGAAAAGCGCTCGCGTAACTTTATAGTTTTTGGCGCTAATGAAGTTGTATCCACGAAACAAGAGCAAAATGCTATTGATAACACATTAGCAAAAGACATCATGTCTGAATTAGGGGCAGAATGTTCAATTACTAAGTCTTACAGGCTTGAACGTTATGATCCAACATCCTCCCGCTCTCGGCCTTTAAAAATTGAGTTGTCGTCCCCTGATAATATTAACAAGATATTTCGGAACATTAGAAAATTTAAAAATTGCGGAAAATGGCCTAGTTTATCAATCTCTAGAGATCGTACTCCTAAGCAGATTGCTTTCTACAAATATGTAAAAGCTGACTTAAATATGAGGTTGGAAAAAGGCGAAACAAACTTAACCATTAAATATGTAAATAATGTTCCTCGTGTAGTTTCCACTAACCCGGAAAACTGAAATTGCCCAACAGCTCTGTGTCTTTGTCTTTAGAATGTTTAAATTCTAAGTCTCATTTATTCTACACAAACTGTATGTCTTCGTCCTTCAATATAATTGTTATCACCGAAACATGGCTAAATGATTCAATGCATAATTCTGAGTTATTTCCTTCACATTATAATGTCGTTCGATCTGATAGAAACTTTTCTTTGTCAAACCGTTCTAAAGGCGGTGGAGTTTTGATCACCTTTTTGAATGATATTAATTATACTATTATTGATATGTCAAAAATTAAAAATTTGACTCCAATTATTGATATTGGTGCATGTAAATGCCACTTTAGTGCTTTGTCCTTTATCATCTGTGCCGTCTACATTCCACCCGATATAGATATTGATAACTTCAATACATTTCTTGAGGCACTGGAATTGATGTTTATTGATGAACGAGTACTTATTTTTGGCGATTTTAACTTACCTGATTTATATAACGATTCGGTTAATTGCTCAAAATCTTCCACGTTTAGAAACTTTATTAGTTCTGTAAATCTCACGCAACTCAATAATGTACTCAATTTTTACTCAAACAAACTAGACCTTGTTTTAACTAACTTTTTAGAATCCATCTCGGTTGAGCGATCCGATTTTCCTTTAGTTCCTGAAGACAGATACCACCCAACGTTATCTGTACAATTTCATATTATGTCTTCTACCTCTAATAATAAATTCCCACTAGCTGTTAATTCTCGTTATAATTTTCGTAAAGCTAATTTTAACCAGCTTTATGAAAACATGTGTAATATAGACTGGTCTTTCTTATATGACATTCAAGAAGTGAACGTCGCACTCGATGCGTTTTATAAAACTCTATATTCAACTTTTGATAAATCAGTTCCACAGACTGCTTACGCTGAATCTCGATTTCCATCCTGGTTTACTAAAGAAATTAAGTTTAATATCAAAACTAAAGCTTATTTTAGGAAAAAATTCATTAAATTTAATCAGCAGCATTATCTTGAAGAATTCAAAAGACTTCGTAAGCTAATTAAATGTCAAATTAATGAGGCCTACAAAGCCTATATTGTTTCAGTAGAAAACAATATTAAATCTAATCCATCCGATTTCTGGAAATATGCTCACCAAAAACTAGGAACTACTAGGATCCCGAGTAAACTCCATAATGATCTTGAAGAATTTGATAGCCCTCAGAAAATAGTCGATACTTTTGCTTCTTCTTTTGGTCAATTTTTTGCAACTAGCTCTATCTTTAACAATAATAATGAAGAAATCTCTTACTTCCCTTCTTTTACATTGAATTTAGTCTCAGAGGATGAAATAACATCAATTATGTCAACTTTTAAAATCAAGTCTACAGCTGGAGAAGATATGATTCCTAGTTTTTTAATCAAAGATGCCCGTTTCGTCCTCTCAAAACCACTTGCTTTCATCATAAATTTGTCAATTAGTTCCAGTACCTTTCCTGAACGATGGAAAAAAACAAGAATTACACCGGTTTTTAAAAAAGGTGACAAATTTCATATTAGCAACTATAGACCAATATCAATCCTAAACAATTTCGCGAAAATCCTCGAAATATCAATATATAAAACAATTTATAGACACACTAGCTTGTACATTTCAACAAACCAGCATGGTTTCATGAGAGGCCGATCAACCATTACCAACTTGGCTTGTCTCTCTCAATATATTGCTGAAACTCTCGATAAACGTGGACAAGTAGATGTTATCTATACCGATTTCTCTCGTGCTTTCGACTCTATCGACCATGGTATTTTACTATCCAAAATAAGTACCTATGGAGCATCTTCAGCTTTAATCCAGTTGTTATATTCCTATTTGAATAACAGAATTTGTTACGTATACTACAATGGTTATTCTTCAATGAACTTTATAGCTACTTCTGGAGTCCCCCAAGGCTCCAATCTAGGTACACTGTTATTTGTTCTATATATCAATGAACTTCTTTCTTTATTTAATTGTCATTCATTAGCTTATGCTGATGATTTGAAATTATTTACATCGGTTAACTCTCTTAATGATTCAAAATTGCTGCAAGATGACATTAACACGTTGATTATTTGGTGTCAAAATAATAAACTTAGTTTAAATGTAGAGATATGTTGCATAATTTCCTATACACGCAAAATTAATTGTATTCGTTATCCTTATCAAATTCGTGGTTCAATACTTGCTAATGTAACATCTGTTAAGGACTTAGGCGTTACTTTCTGTTCAACTTTTCTCTTTTCTGATCATTTAAATAATGTTGTACGTGATGCAAATAGAATGTTGAGCTTCATTATTAGGATCAGTCATTTTTTCCAAGATGTTAATGCAATTAAATCGCTATACTTTGCTTATGTTCTTAGTAAATTAGAATACGCTTGTCTGATTTGGTACCCTTACTATACGTATTAGCAGTTGGCACTTGATCGTATTCACCGTAAATTTTTGAAATATATGTCTTACAAATTAGATAGGATCTACCCGGTTCGAGGTACTGATCAGCTGTCCCTCCTTCAACGCCATGAAATGCCCGCACTGACTGCCCGAAGAGACCTGCGTTGTGCGAAGTTCCTGTGGCTCCTACTACATGGAGAAATTGATGCACCATTCCTATTGTCGTGTGTCCAATTCCATGTTCCACGTCAGGCGTCCAGGTTTCCAAGGACCTTTCAGCTTCCTCCCGCACGGTCCGATGTGCTACATCGTTCTCCCATAACGGTCATGTGTCGAATTGCCAACATACTGTATGAAGACATTTTTTTGTAGATTTTTTTTTGTAAATTTTTTTTTTCTGTAATATTTGTAATTTGCAATGTACCTTTGTAATTTATGTTCAATTTACATTGTCCTGTAATTGGTTCTGCTGATGGGCAATAAATCATATTATTATTATTATTATTATTAAAACAGCATTTTTATTTTGCTTTCACCAACATTAGCTATTATACACGACAGAAACATGAATATGACAGTTTAAATACTTGAAAACAGAATTTTGTATGTTTTTGCAAGCTGAAAACAGCTATTTTATCTTGATTTTGCAAACATAAGCCATTACACACGACATATACATAAATATGACAGTTTAAATACTTGAAAACCATGTTTTGTATGCTTTTGCATGCTTAAAACAGCATTTTTATCTTGCTTTCACCAACATTAGCTATTATACACGACAGAAACATGAATATGACAGTTTAAATACTTGAAAACTGCATTTTGTATGTTTTTGCAAGCTGAAAACCGCTATTTTATCTTGATTTTCCAAACATAAGCCATTATGAAAGATTAAATACTTGAAAACGGTGTTTTGTATGCTTTTGCATGCTTAAAACAGCATTTTTATCTTGCTTTCACCAACATTAGCTATTATACACGACAGAAACATGAATATGACAGTTTAAATATTTGAAAACAGCATTTTGTATGTTTTTGCAAGCTGAAAACAGCTATTTTATCTTGACTTTGCAAACATAAGCCATTACACACGACATATACATGAATATGACAGTTTAAATACTTGAAAACGGTGTTTTGTTTGCATTTGCATGCTTACAACAGCATTTTTATATTGCCTTCACCAACATTAGCTATTATACACGACAGAAACAAGAATATGACAGTTTAAATACTTGAAAACAGCATTTTGTATGTTTTTGCAAGCTGAAAACAGCTATTTTATCTTGATTTTGCAAACATAAGCCATAACACACGACATATACATGAATATGACAGTTTAAATACTTGGAAACGGTGTTTTGTATGCTTTTGCATGCTTAAAACAGCATTTTTGTCTTGCTTTCACCAACATTAGCTATTATACACGACAGAAACATGAATATGACAGTTTAAATACTTGAAAACGGTGTTTTGTATGCTTTTTCATGCTTAAAACAGCATTTTTATCTTGCTTTCACAAACATTAGCTACTATACACGACAAAAACATAAATATGACAGTTTAAATACTTGAAAACAGCATTTTGTATGTTTTTGCAAGCTGAAAACAGCTATTTTATCTTGATTTTGCAAACATAAGCCATTACACAGGACATAAACATAAAAATGACAGTTTAAATACTTGAAAACTGTGTTTTGTATGCATTTGCATGCTTAAAACAGCATTTTTATCTTGCTTTCACCAACATTAGCTATTATACACGACAGAAACATGAATATGACAGTTTAAATACTTGAAAACGGTGTTTTGTTTGCTTTTGCATGCTTAAAAAAGGCATTTTTATCTTGCTTTCACCAATATGAGCTATTATACACGACAGAAACATGAATATGACAGTTTAAATACTTGAAAACAGCATTTTGTATGTTTTTGCAAGCTGAAAACAGCTATTTTATCTTGATTTTGCAAACATAAGCCATTACACACGACACATACATGAATATGACAGTTTAAATACTTGAAAACGGTGTTTTGTATGCTTTTGCACGCTTAAAACAGCATTTTTATCTTGCTTTCACCAACATTAGCTATTATACACGACAGAAATATGAATATGACAGTTTAAATACTTGAAAACAACATTTTGTATGTTTTTGCAAGCTGAAAACAGATATTTTACCTTGATTTTGCAAACATAAGCCATTACACACGACATATACATGAATATGACAGTTTAAATACTTGAAAACGGTGTCTTGTATGCTTTTGCATGCTTAAAACAGCATTTTTATCTTGCTTACACCAACATTAGCTATTATACACGACAGAAACATTAATATGACAGTTTAAATACTTGAAAACGGTGTTTTGTATGCTTTTGCATGCTTAAAACAGCTTTTTTATCTTGTTTTCACCAACATTACCTATTATACACGACAGTTACATGAATATGAGAGTTAAAATACTTGAAAACAGCATTTTGTATGTTTTTGCAAGCTGAAAACAGCTATTTTATCTTGATTTTGCAAACATAAGCCATTCCACACGACACATACATGACTATGACAGTTTAAATACTTGAAAACGGTGTTTTGTATGCTTTTGCACGATTAAAACAGCATTTTTATCTTGTTTTTACCAACATTAGCTATTATACACAAAAGAAACATGAATATCACAGTTTAAATACTTGAAAACAGCATTTTTATGTTTTTGCAAGCTGAAAACAGCTATTTTATCTTGATTTTGCAAACATAAGCCATTACACACGACATATACATGAATATGACAGTTTAAATACTTAAAAGCGGTGTCTTGTATGCTTTTGCATGCTTAAAACAGCATTTTTATCTTGTTTTCACCAACATTAGCTATTATACACGACAGAAACATGAATATGACAGTTTAAATACTTGAAAACAGCATTTTGTATGTTTTTGCAAGCTGGAAACAGCTATTTTATCTTGATTTTGCAAACATAAGCCAATACACACGACATATACATGAATATGGCAGTTTAAATACTAGAAAACGGTGTTCTGTATGCTTTTGCATGCTAAAAACAGCATTTTTATCTTGCTTTCACCAACATTAGCTATTACACACGACAGAAACTTGAATATGACAGTTTAAATACTTGAAAACAGCATTTTGTATGTTTTTGCAATCTAAAAACAGCTATTTTATCTTGATTTTGCAAACATAAGCCATTACACACGACATATACATGAATATGACAGTTTAAATTCTTGAAAACGGTGTTTTGTATGCTTTTGCATGCTTAAAACAGCATTTTTATCTTGCTTTCACCAACATTAGCTATTATACACGACAGAAACATGAATATGACAGTTTAAATACTTGAAAACGGTGTTTTGTATGCTTTTGCATGCTTAAAACAGCATTTTTATCTTGCTTTCACCAACATTAGCTATTATACACGACAGAAACATGAATATGACAGTTTAAATATTTGAAAACGATGTTTTGTATGCTTTTGCATGCTTAAAACAGCATTTTTATCTTGCTTTCACCAACATTAGCTATAATACACGACAGAAACATGAATATGACAATCTAAATACTTGAAAACGGTGTTTTGTATGCTCTTGCATGCTTAAAACAGCATTTTTATCTTGATTTTCCAAACATAAGCCATTACACACTATATATACATGAATATGACAGTTTAAATTCTTGAAAACGGTGTTTTGTATGCTTTTGCATGCTTAAAACAGCATTTTTGTCTTGCTTTCACCAACATTAGCTATTATACACGACAGAAACATGAATATGACAGTTTAAATACTTGAAAACGGTGTTTTGTATGATTTTGCATGCTTAAAACAGCATTTTTATCTTGCTTTCACCAACATTAGCAAGTATACACGACAGAAACACTAATATGACAGTTTAAATACTTGAAAACAGCATTTTGTATGTTTTTGCAAGCTGAAAACATGTATTTTATCTTGATTTTGCAAACATAAGCCATTACACACGACATATACATGATTATGACAGTTTAAATACTTGAAAACGGTGTTTTGTATGCTTTTGCATGCTTAAAACAGCATTTTTATCTTGCTTTCACCAACATTAGCTATTAAACACGACAGAAACATGAATATGACAGTTTAAATACTTGAAAACAGCATTTTGTATGTTTTTGCAAGCTGAACACAGCTATTTTATCTTGATTTTGCAAACATAAGCCATTACACACGACATATACATGAATATGACAGTTTAAATACTTGAAAACGGTGTTTTGTATGCTTTTGCATGCTTAAAACAGCATTTTTATTTTGCTTTCACCAACATTAGCTATTATACACGACAGAAACATGAATATGACAGTTTAAATACTTGAAAACAGAATTTGTATGTTTTTGCAAGCTAAAACAGCTATTTTATCTTGATTTTGCAAAAATAAGCCATTACACACGACATATACATGAATATGACAGTTTAAATACTTGAAAACGGTGTTTTGTATGCTTTTGCATGCTTAAAACAGCATTTTTGTCTTGCTTTCACCAATATTAGCTATTATACACGACAGGAACATGAATATGACAGTTTAAATACTTGAAAACGGTGTTTTGTATGCTTTTGCATGCTTAAAACAGCATTTTTATCTTGCTTTCACCAACATTAGCTATTATACACGACAGAAACATGAATATGACAGTTTAAATACTTGAAAACAGAATTTGTATGTTTTTGCAAGCTAAAACAGCTATTTTATCTTGACTTTGCAAACATAAGCCATTACACACGACATATACATGAATATGACAGTTTAAATATTTGAAAACCGTGTTTTGTATGCTTTTGCATGCTTAAAACAACATTTTTATTTTGCTTTCACCAACATTAGCTATTATACACAACAGAAACATGAAAATGACTGTTTAAATACTTGATAACAGCATTTTGTATGTTTTTGCATGCTGAAAACCGCTATTTTATCTTTATTTTCCAAACATAAGCCATTACACACGACATATACATGAATATGAAAGATTAAATACTTGAAAACGGTATTTTGTATGCTTTTGCATGCTTAAAACAGCTTTTTTATCTTGTTTTCACCAACATTACCTATTATACACGACAGTTACATGAATATGAGAGTTTAAATACTTGAAAACAGCATTTTGTATGTTTTTGCAAGCTGAAAACAGCTATTTTATCTTGATTTTGCAAACATAAGCCATTACACACGACACATATATGACTATGACAGTTTAAATACTTGAAAACGGTGTTTTGTATGCTTTTGCACGATTAAAACAGCATTTTTATCTTGTTTTTACCAACATTAGCTATTATACACGACAGAAACATGAATATCACAGTTTAAATACTTGAAAACAGCATTTTGTATGTTTTTGCAAGCTGAAAACAGCTATTTTATCTTGATTTTGCAAACATAAGCCATTACACACGACATATACATGAATATGACAGTTTAAATACTTGAAAGCGGTGTCTTGTATGCTTTTGCATGCTTAAAACAGCATTTTTATCTTGTTTTCACCAACATTAGCTATTATACACGACAGAAACATGAATATGACAGTTTAAATACTTGAAAACAGCATTTTGTATGTTTTTTCAAGCTGAAAACAGCTATTTTATCTTGATTTTGCAAACATAAGCCAATACACACGACATATACATGAATATGGCAGTTTAAATACTAGAAAACGGTGTTCTGTATGCTTTTGCATGCTAAAAACAGCATTTTTATCTTGATTTTACCAACATTAGCTATTACACACGACAGAAACTTGAATATGACAGTTTAAATACTTGAAAACAGCATTTTGTATGTTTTTGCAATCTGAAAACAGCTATTTTATCTTGATTTTGCAAACATAAGCCATTACACACGACATATACATGAATATGACAGTTTAAATTCTTGAAAACGGTGTTTTGTATGCTTTTGCATGCTTAAAACAGCATTTTTATCTTGCTTTCACCAACATTAGCTATTATACACGACAGAAACATGAATATGACAGTTTAAATACTTTAAAACGGTGTTTTGTATGCTTTTGCATGCTTAAAACAGCATTTTTATCTTGCTTTCACCAACATTAGCTATTATACACGACAGAAACATGAATATGACAGTTTAAATATTTGAAAACGATGTTTTGTATGCTTTTGCATGCTTAAAACAGCATTTTTATCTTGCTTTCACCAACATTAGCTATTATACACGACAGAAACATGAATATGACAATCTAAATACTTGAAAACGGTGTTTTGTATGCTCTTGCATGCTTAAAACAGCATTTTTATCTTGATTTTCCAAACATAAGCCATTACACACTATATATACATGAATATGACAGTTTAAATTCTTGAAAACGTTGTTTTGTATGCTTTTGCATGCTTAAAACAGCATTTTTGTCTTGCTTTCACCAACATTAGCTATTATACACGACAGAAACATGAATATGACAGTTTAAATACTTGAAAACGGTGTTTTGTATGATTTTGCATGCTTAAAACAGCATTTTTATCTTGCTTTCACCAACATTAGCAAGTATACAAGACAGAAACACTAATATGACAGTTTAAATACTTGAAAACAGCATTTTGTATGTTTTTGCAAGCTGAAAACAGCTATTTTATCTTGATTTTGCAAACATAAGCCATTACACACGACATATACATGAATATGACAGTTAAGATACTTGAAAACGGTGTTTTGTATGCTTTTGCATGCTTAAAACAGCATTTTTATCATGCTTTCACAAACATTAGCTATTATACACAACAGAAACATGAATTTGACAATTTAAATACTTAAAAACAGCATTTTGTATGTTTTTGCAAGCTGAAAACATGTATTTTATCTTGATTTTGCAAACATAAGCCATTACACACGACATATACATGATTATGACAGTTTAAATACTTGAAAACGGTGTTTTGTATGCTTTTGCATGCTTAAAACAGCATTTTTATCTTGCTTTCACCAACATTAGCTATTAAACACGACAGAAACATGAATATAACAGTTTAAATACTTGAAAACAGCATTTTGTATGTTTTTGCAAGCTGAACACAGCTATTTTATCTTGATTTTGCAAACATAAGCCATTACATACGACATATACATGAATATGACAGTTTAAATACTTGAAAACGGTGTTTTGTATGCTTTTGCATGCTTAAAACAGCATTTTTATTTTGCTTTCACCAACATTAGCTATTATACACGACAGAAACATGAATATGACAGTTTAAATACTTGAAAACAGAATTTGTATGTTTTTGCAAGCTAAAACAGCTATTTTATCTTGATTTTGCAAAAATAAGCCATTACACACGACATATACATGAATATGACAGTTTAAATACTTGAAAACGGTGTTTTGTATGCTTTTGCATGCTTAAAACAGCATTTTTGTCTTGCTTTCACCAATATTAGCTATTAAACACGACAGGAACATGAATATGACAGTTTAAATACTTGAAAACGGTGTTTTGTATGCTTTTGCATGCTTAAAACAGCATTTTTATCTTGCTTTCACCAACATTAGCTATTATACACGACAGAAACATGAATATGACAGTTTAAATACTTGAAAACTGCATTTTGTATGTTTTTGCAAGCTGAAAACAGCTATTTTATCTTGACTTTGCAAACATAAGCCATTACACACGACATATACATGAATATGACAGTTTAAATATTTGAAAACCGTGTTTTGTATGCTTTTGCATGCATAAAACAACATTTTTATTTTGCTTTCACCAACATTAGCTATTATACACAACAGAAACATGAAAATGACAGTTTAAATACTTGATAACAGCATTTTGTATGTTTTTGCATGCTGAAAACCGCTATTTTATCTTGATTTTCCAAACATAAGCCATTACACACGACATATACATGAATATGAAAGATTAAATACTTGAAAACGGTGTTTTGTATGCTTTTGCATGCTTAAAACAGCATTTTTGTCTTGCTTTCACCAACATTAGCTATTATGCACGACAGAAACATGAATATGTCAGTTTAAATACTTGAAAACGGTGTTTTGTATGCTTTTTCATGCTTAAAAGAGCATTTTTATCTTGCTTTTACCAACATAGGTACTATACACGACAAAAACATAAATATGACAGTTTAAATACTTGAAAACAGCATTTTGTATGTTTTTGCAAGCTGAAAACAGCTATTTTATCTTGATTTCGCAAACATAAGCCATTAAACAGGACATAAACATAAATATGACAGTTTAAATACTTGAAAACTATGTTTTGTATGCATTTGCATGCTTGAAACAGCATTTTTATCTTGCTTTCACCAACATTAGCTATTATACACGACAGAAACATGAATATGACAGTTTAAATACTTGAAAACGGTGTTTTGTTTGCTTTTGCATGCTTAAAAAAGGCATTTTTATCTTGCTTTCACCAACATGAGCTATTATACACGACAGAAACATGAATATGACAGTTTAAATACTTGAAAACAGCATTTTGTATGTTTTTGCAAGCTGAAAACAGCTATTTTATCTTGATTTTGCAAACATAAGCCATTACACACGACATATACATGAATATGACAGTTTAAATTCTTGAAAACGGTGATTTGTATGCTTTTGCATGCTTAAAACAGCATTTTTATCTTGCTTTCACCAACATTAGCTATTATACACGACAGAAACATGAATATGACAGTTTAAATACTTGAAAACAGCATTTTGTATGTTTTTGCAAGCTGAAAACAGCTATTTTATCTTGATTTTGCAAACATAAGCCATAACACAAGACATATACATAAATATGAGAGTTTAAATTCTTAAAAACGGGGTTTTGTATGCTTTTGAATGCTTAAACAGCATTTTTATCTTGCTTTCACCAACATTAGCTATTATACACGACAGAAACAAGAATATGACAGTTTAAATACTTAAAAACAGCATTTCGTTTGGTTTTTGCAAGCTGAAAACAGCTATTTTATCTTGATTTAGCAAACATATGCCATTACACACGACATAAACGTGAATATGACAGTTTAAATACTTGAAAACGGTGTTTTGTATGCTTTTGCATGCTTAAAACAGCATTTTTATCTTGATTTTCCAAACATAAGCCATTACACACGACATATACATGAATATGACAGTTTAAATACTTGAAAACGGTGTTTTGTATGCTTTTGCATGCTTAAAACAGCATTTTTATCTTGATTTTCCAAACATAAGCCATTACACACGACATATACATGAATATGACAGTTTAAATACTTGAAAACGGTGTTTTGTATGCTTTTGCATGCTTAAAATAGCATTTTTGTCTTGCTTTCACCAACATTAGCTATTATACACGACAGAAACATGAATATGACAGTTTAAATACTTGAAAACGGTGTTTTGTATGCTTTTGCATTCTTAAAACAGCATTTTTATCTTGCTTTCACCAACATTAGCTATTATACACGACAGAAACATGAATATGACAGTTTAAATACTTGAAAACAGCATTTGGTATGTTTTTGCAAGCTGAAAACAGCTATTTTATCTTGATTTTGCAAACATAAGCCATTACACACGACAGATACATGAATATGACAGTTTAAATACTTGATAACGGTGTTTTGTATGCTTTTGCATGCTTAAAACAGCATTTTTATCTTGCTTTCACCAACATTAGCTATTATACACGACAGAAACATGAATATGACAGTTTAAAAACTTGAAAACAGCATTTTGTATGTTTTTGCAAACTGAAAACAGCTATTTCATCTTGATTTTGCAAACATAAGCCATTACACACGACATATACATGAATATGACAGTTTAAATACTTGATAACGGTGTTTTGTATGCTTTTGCATGCTTAAAACGGCATTTTTATCTTGCTTTCACCAACATTAGCTATTATACACGACAGAAACATGAATATGACAGTTTAAATACTTGAAAACAGCATTTGGTATGTTTTTGCAAGCTGAAAACAGCTATTTTATCTTGATTTTGCAAACATAAGCCATTACACACGACAGATACATGAATATGACAGTTTAAATACTTGATAACGGTGTTTTGTATGCTTTTGCATGCTTAAAACGGCATTTTTATCTTGCTTTCACCAACATTAGCTATTATACACGACAGAAACATGAATATGACAGTTTAAATACTTGAAAACGGTGTTTTGTATGCTTTTGCATGCTTAAAACAGCATTTTTATCTTGATTTTCCAAACATAAGCCATTACACACGACATATACATGAATATGACAGTTTAAATACTTGAAAACGGTGTTTTGTATGCTTTTGCATGCTTAAAACAGCATTTTTATCTTGATTTTCCAAACATAAGCCATTACACACGACATATACATGAATATGACAGTTTAAATACTTGAAAACGGTGTTTTGTATGCTTTTGCATGCTTAAAACAGCATTTTTGTCTTGCTTTCACCAACATTAGCTATTATACACGACAGAAACATGAATATGACAGTTTAAATACTTGAAAACGGTGTTTTGTATGCTTTTGCATGCTTAAAACAGCATTTTTATCTTGCTTTCACCAACATTAGCTATTATACACGACAGAAACATGAATATGACAGTTTAAAAACTTGAAAACAGCATTTTGTATGTTTTTGCAAACTGAAAACAGCTATTTCATCTTGATTTTGCAAACATAAGCCATTACACACGACATATACATGAACATGACAGTTTAAATACTTGAAAACGGTGTTTTGTTTGCTCTTACATGCTTAAAACAGCGTTTTTATTTTGCTTTCACCAACATTAGCTATTATACACGACAGAAACATGAATATGACAATTTAAATACTTGAAAACAGCATTTTGTATGTTTTTGCAAGCTGAAAACAGCTATTTTATCTTGATTTTGAAAACATAAGCCATTACACACGACATATACATGAATATGACAGTTTAAATACTTAAAAACAGCATTTGGTATGTTTTTGCAAGCTGAAAACAGCTATTTTATCTTGATTTTGCAAACTTAAGCCATTACACACAACATATACATGAATATGACAGTTTAAATACTTTAAAACCGTGTTTTGTATGCTTTTGCATGCTTAAAACAACATTTTTATCTTGCTTTCACCAACATTAGCTATTATACACGACAGAAACATGAATATGACAGTTTATATACTTGAAAACGGTGTTTTGTATGCTTTTGCATGCTTAAAACAGCATTTTTATCTTGCTTTCACCAACATTAGCTATTATACACGACAGAAACATGAATATGACAGTTTAAATACTTGAAAACAGCATTTTGTATGTTTTTGCAAGCTGAAAACAGCTATTTTATCTTGATTTTGCAAACATAAGCCATTACACACGACATATACATGAATATGACAGTTTAAATACTTGAAAACGGTGTTTTGTATGCTTAAAACAGCATTTTTATCTTGCTTTCACCAACACTGGCTATTATACACGACAGAAACATGAGTATGACAGTTTAAATACTTGAAAACAGCATTTTGTATGTTTTTGCAAGCTGAAAACAGATATTTTATCTTGATTTTGCAAACATAAGCCATTACACACGACACATACAAGAATATGACAGTTTAAATACTTGAAAACGGTGTTTTGTATGCTTTTGCATGCTTAAAACAGCATTTTTATCTTGCTTTCACCAACATTAGCTATTATACAATACAGAAACATGAATATGACAACTTATATACTTGAAAACGGTGTTTTGTATGCTTTTGCATGCTTAAAACAGCATTTTTATCTTGATTTTCCAAACATAAGCCATTACACACGACATATACATGAATATGACAGTTTAAATACTTGAAAACGGTGTTTTGTATGCTTAAAACAGCATTTTTATCTTGCTTTCACCAACACTAGCTATTATACACGACAGAAACATGTATATGACAGTTTAAATACTTGAAAACAGCATTTTGTATGTTTTTGCAAGCTGAAAACAGCTATTTTATCTTAATTTTGCAAACATAAGCCATTACACACGACATATACATGAATATGACAGTTTAAATACTTGAAAACGGTGTTTTGTATGCTTTTGCATGCTTAAAACAACATTTTTATCTTGCTTTCACCAACATTAGCTATTATACACGACAGAAACATGAATATGACAACTTAAATACTTGAAAACGGTGTTTTGTATGCTTTTGCATGCCTAAAACAGCATTTTTATCTTGATTTTCCAAACATAAACCATTACACACAACATATACATGAATATGACAGTTTAAATACTTGAAAATGGTGTTTTGTATGCTTAAAACAGCATTTTTATCTTGCTTTCACCAACACTAGCTATTATACACGACAGAAACATGAATATGACAGTTTAAATACTTGAAAACAGCATTTTGTATGTTTTTGCAAGCTGAAAACAGCTATTTTATCTTGATTTTGCAAACATAAGCCATAACACACGACATATACATAAATATGAGAGTTTAAATTCTTGAAAACGGGGTTTTGTATGCTTTTGAATGCTTAAACAGCATTTTTATCTTGCTTTCACCAACATTAGCTATTATACACGACAGAAACAAGAATATGACAGTTTAAATACTTAAAAACAGCATTTCGTTTGGTTTTTGCAAGCTGAAAACAGCTATTTTATCTTGATTTAGCAAACATATGCCATTACACACGACATAAACGTGAATATGACAGTTTAAATACTTGAAAACGGTGTTTTGTATGCTTTTGCATGCTTAAAACAGCATTTTTATCTTGATTTTCCAAACATAAGCCATTACACACGACATATACATGAATATGACAGTTTAAATACTTGAAAACGGTGTTTTGTATGCTTTTGCATGCTTAAAACAGCATTTTTATCTTGATTTTCCAAACATAAGCCATTACACACGACATATACATGAATATGACAGTTTAAATACTTGAAAACGGTGTTTTGTATGCTTTTGCATGCTTAAAACAGCATTTTTGTCTTGCTTTCACCAACATTAGCTATTATACACGACAGAAACATGAATATGACAGTTTAAATACTTGAAAACGGTGTTTTGTATGCTTTTGCATGCTTAAAACAGCATTTTTATCTTGCTTTCACCAACATTAGCTATTATACACGACAGAAACATGAATATGACAGTTTAAAAACTTGAAAACAGCATTTTGTATGTTTTTGCAAACTGAAAACAGCTATTTCATCTTGATTTTGCAAACATAAGCCATTACACACGACATATACATGAACATGACAGTTTAAATACTTGAAAACGGTGTTTTGTTTGCTCTTACATGCTTAAAACAGCGTTTTTATTTTGCTTTCACCAACATTAGCTATTATACACGACAGAAACATGAATATGACAATTTAAATACTTGAAAACAGCATTTTGTATGTTTTTGCAAGCTGAAAACAGCTATTTTATCTTGATTTTGAAAACATAAGCCATTACACACGACATATACATGAATATGACAGTTTAAATACTTAAAAACAGCATTTGGTATGTTTTTGCAAGCTGAAAACAGCTATTTTATCTTGATTTTGCAAACTTAAGCCATTACACACAACATATACATGAATATGATAGTTTAAATACTTGAAAACCGTGTTTTGTATGCTTTTGCATGCTTAAAACAACATTTTTATCTTGCTTTCACCAACATTAGCTATTATACACGACAGAAACATGAATATGACAGTTTATATACTTGAAAACGGTGTTTTGTATGCTTTTGCATGCTTAAAACAGCATTTTTATCTTGCTTTCACCAACATTAGCTATTATACACGACAGAAACATGAATATGACAGTTTAAATACTTGAAAACAGCATTTTGTATGTTTTTGCAAGCTGAAAACAGCTATTTTATCTTGATTTTGCAAACATAAGCCATTACACACGACATATACATGAATATGACAGTTTAAATACTTGAAAACGGTGTTTTGTATGCTTAAAACAGCATTTTTATCTTGCTTTCACCAACACTGGCTATTATACACGACAGAAACATGAGTATGACAGTTTAAATACTTGAAAACAGCATTTTGTATGTTTTTGCAAGCTGAAAACAGATATTTTATCTTGATTTTGCAAACATAAGCCATTACACACGACACATACAAGAATATGACAGTTTAAATACTTAAAAACGGTGTTTTGTATGCTTTTGCATGCTTAAAACAGCATTTTTATCTTGCTTTCACCAACATTAGCTATTATACAATACAGAAACATGAATATGACAACTTATATACTTGAAAACGGTGTTTTGTATGCTTTTGCATGCTTAAAACAGCATTTTTATCTTGATTTTCCAAACATAAGCCATTACACACGACATATACATGAATATGACAGTTTAAATACTTGAAAACGGTGTTTTGTATGCTTAAAACAGCATTTTTATCTTGCTTTCACCAACACTAGCTATTATACACGACAGAAACATGTATATGACAGTTTAAATACTTGAAAACAGCATTTTGTATGTTTTTGCAAGCTGAAAACAGCTATTTTATCTTAATTTTGCAAACATAAGCCATTACACACGACATATACATGAATATGACAGTTTAAATACTTGAAAACGGTGTTTTGTATGCTTTTGCATGCTTAAAACAACATTTTTATCTTGCTTTCACCAACATTAGCTATTATACACGACAGAAACATGAATATGACAACTTAAATACTTGAAAACGGTGTTTTGTATGCTTTTGCATGCCTAAAACAGCATTTTTATCTTGATTTTGCAAACATAAACCATTACACACAACATATACATGAATATGACAGTTTAAATACTTGAAAATGGTGTTTTGTATGCTTAAAACAGCATTTTTATCTTGCTTTCACCAACACTAGCTATTATACACGACAGAAACATGAATATGACAGTTTAAATACTTGAAAACAGCATTTTGTATGTTTTTGCAAGCTGAAAACAGCTATTTTATCTTGATTTTGCAAACATAAGCCATAACACACGACATATACATAAATATGAGAGTTTAAATTCTTGAAAACGGGGTTTTGTATGCTTTTGAATGCTTAAACAGCATTTTTATCTTGCTTTCACCAACATTAGCTATTATACACGACAGAAACAAGAATATGACAGTTTAAATACTTAAAAACAGCATTTCGTTTGGTTTTTGCAAGCTGAAAACAGCTATTTTATCTTGATTTAGCAAACATATGCCATTACACACGACATAAACGTGAATATGACAGTTTAAATACTTGAAAACGGTGTTTTGTATGCTTTTGCATGCTTAAAACAGCATTTTTATCTTGATTTTCCAAACATAAGCCATTACACACGACATATACATGAATATGACAGTTTAAATACTTGAAAACGGTGTTTTGTATGCTTTTGCATGCTTAAAACAGCATTTTTATCTTGATTTTCCAAACATAAGCCATTACACACGACATATACATGAATATGACAGTTTAAATACTTGAAAACGGTGTTTTGTATGCTTTTGCATGCTTAAAACAGCATTTTTGTCTTGCTTTCACCAACATTAGCTATTATACACGACAGAAACATGAATATGACAGTTTAAATACTTGAAAACGGTGTTTTGTATGCTTTTGCATTCTTAAAACAGCATTTTTATCTTGCTTTCACCAACATTAGCTATTATACACGACAGAAACATGAATATGACAGTTTAAATACTTGAAAACAGCATTTGGTATGTTTTTGCAAGCTGAAAACAGCTATTTTATCTTGATTTTGCAAACATAAGCCATTACACACGACAGATACATGAATATGACAGTTTAAATACTTGATAACGGTGTTTTGTATGCTTTTGCATGCTTAAAACAGCATTTTTATCTTGCTTTCACCAACATTAGCTATTATACACGACAGAAACATGAATATGACAGTTTAAAAACTTGAAAACAGCATTTTGTATGTTTTTGCAAACTGAAAACAGCTATTTCATCTTGATTTTGCAAACATAAGCCATTACACACGACATATACATGAATATGACAGTTTAAATACTTGATAACGGTGTTTTGTATGCTTTTGCATGCTTAAAACGGCATTTTTATCTTGCTTTCACCAACATTAGCTATTATACACGACAGAAACATGAATATGACAGTTTAAATACTTGAAAACAGCATTTGGTATGTTTTTGCAAGCTGAAAACAGCTATTTTATCTAGATTTTGCAAACATAAGCCATTACACACGACAGATACATGAATATGACAGTTTAAAATACTTGATAACGGTGTTTTGTATGCTTTTGCATGCTTAAAACGGCATTTTTATCTTGCTTTCACCAACATTAGCTATTATACACGACAGAAACATGAATATGACAGTTTAAATACTTGAAAACGGTGTTTTGTATGCTTTTGCATGCTTAAAACAGCATTTTTATCTTTGATTTTCCAAACATAAGCCATTACACACGACATATACATGAATATGACAGCTTAAATACTTGAAAACGGTGTTTTGTATGCTTTTGCATGCTTAAAACAGCATTTTTATCTTGATTTTCCAAACATAAGCCATTACACACGACATATACATGAATATGACAGTTTTAAATACTTGAAAACGGTGTTTTGTATGCTTTTGCATGCTTTAAAACAGCATTTTTGTCTTGCTTTCACCAACATTAGCTATTATACACGACAGAAACATGAATATGACAGTTTAAATACTTGAAAACGGTGTTTTGTATGCTTTTGCATGCTTAAAACAGCATTTTTATCTTGCTTTCACCAACATTAGCTATTATACACGACAGAAACATGAATATGACAGTTTAAAAACTTGAAAACAGCATTTTGTATGTTTTTGCAAACTGAAAACAGCTATTTCATCTTGATTTTGCAAACATAAGCCATTACACACGACATATACATGAACATGACAGTTTAAATACTTGAAAACGGTGTTTTGTTTGCTCTTACATGCTTAAAACAGCGTTGTTTATTTTGCTTTCACCAACATTAGCTATTATACACGACAGAAACATGAATATGACAATTTAAATACTTGAAAACAACATTTTGTATGTTTTTGCAAGCTGAAAACAGCTATTTTATCTTAATTTTGAAAACATAAGCCATTACACACGACATATACATGAATATGACAGTTTAAATACTTAAAAACAGCATTTGGGTATGTTTTTGCAAGCTGAAAACAGCTATTTTATCTTGATTTTGCAAACTTAAGCCATTACACACAACATATACATGAATATGACAGTTTAAATACTTGAAAACCGTGTTTTGTATGCTTTTGCATGCTTAAAACAACATTTTTATCTTGCTTTCACCAACATTAGCTATTATACACGACAGAAACATGAATATGACAGTTTATATACTTGAAAACGGTGTTTTGTATGCTTTTGCATGCTTAAAACAGCATTTTATATTTGCTTTCACCAACATTAGCTATTATACACGACAGAAACATGAATATGACAGTTTAAATACTTGAAAACAGCATTTTGTATGTTTTTGGCAAGCTGAAAACAGCTATTTTATCTTGATTTTGCAAACTTAAGCCATTACACACGACATATACATGAATATGACAGTTTAAATACTTGAAAACGGTGTTTTGTATGCTTAAAAACAGCATTTTTATCTTGCTTTCACCAACACTGGCTATTATACACGACAGAAACATGAGGTATGACAGTTTAAATACTTGAAACAGCATTTTGTATGTTTTTTGCAAGCTGAAAAACAGATATTTTATCTTGATTTTGCAAACATAAGCCATTACACACGACACATACAAGATATAGACAGTTTAAATACTTGAAAACGGTGTTTTGTATGCTTTTGCATGCTTAAAACAGCATTTTTATCTTGCTTTCACCAACATTAGCTATTATACACGACAGAAACATGAATATGACAACTTATATACTTGAAAACGGTGTCTTGTATGCTTTTGCATGCTTAAAACAGCATTTTTATCTTGATTTTCCAAACATAAGCCATTACACACGACATATACATGAATATGACAGTTTAAATACGTGAAAACGGTGTTTTTGTATGCTTAAAACAGCATTTTTATCTTGCTTTCACCAACACTAGCTATTATACACGACAGAAACATGTATATGACAGTTTAAATACTTGAAAACAGCATTTTGTATGTTTTTGCAAGCTGAAAACAGCTATTTTATCTTAATTTTGCAAACATAAGCCATTACACACGACATATACATGAATATTGACAGTTTAAATACTTGAAAACGGTGTTTTGTATGCTTTTTGCATGCTTAAAACAACAATTTTATCTTGCTTTCACCAACATTAGCTATTATACACGACAGAAACATGAATATGACAACTTAAATACTTAAAAACGGTGTTTTGTATGCTTTTGCATGCCTAAAACAGCATTTTTATCTTGATTTTCCAAACATAAACCATTACACACAACATATACATGAATATGACAGTTTAAATACTTGAAAATGGTGTTTTGTTTGCTTTAAAACAGCATTTTTATCTTGCTTTCACCAACACTAGCTATTATACACGACAGAAACATGAATATGACAGTTTAAATACTTGAAAACAGCATTTTGTATGTTTTTGCAAGCTGAAAACAGCTATTTTATCTTGATTTTGCAAACATAAGCCATTACACACGACATATACATTAATATGA
>CAWWDY010001246.1:0-30529 GCA_963942605.1 Poecilus cupreus | reverse complement strand
AAACATACAAAATGCTGTTTTCAAGTATTTAAACTGTCATATTCATGTTTCTGTCGTGTATAATAGCTAATGTTGGTGAAAGCAAGATAAAAATGCTGTTTTAAGCATGCAAAAGCATACAAAACACCGTTTTCAAGTATTTAAATTGTCATATTTATGTTTCGGTCGTGCATAATAGCTAATGTTGGTTAAAGCAAGATAAAAATGCTGTTTTAAGCTTGCAAAAACCTACAAAATGCTGTTTTCAAGTATTTAAACTGTCATATTCATGTTTCTGTCGTGTATAATAGCTAATGTTGGTGAAAGCAAGATAAAAATGCTGTTTTAAGCATGCAAAAGCATACAAAACACCGTTTTGAAGTATTTAAACTGTCATATTCATGTATACGTCGTGTGTAATGGCTTATGTTTGCAAAATCAAGATAAAATAGCTGTTTTCATCTTGTAAAAACTTAAAAAATGCTGTTTTTAAGTATTTAAACTGTTATATTCATGTTTCTGTCGTGTATAATAGCTAATGTTGGTAAAAGCAAGGTAAAAATGCTGTTTTAAGCATGCAAAAGTATACAAAACACCGTTTTAAAGTATTTAAACTGTTATATTCATATTTCTGTTGTGTATAATAGCTAATGTTGGTGAAAGCAAGATAAAAATGCTGTTTTAAGCATGAAAAAGCATACAAAACACCTTTTTCAAGTATTTAAACTATCATGTTCATGTATATGTGGTGTGTAATGTCTTATGTTTGCAAAATCAAGATAAAATAGCTGTTTTCATCTTGTAAAAACTTAAAAAATGCTGTTTTTAAGTATTTAAACTGAAATATTCACGTTTCTGTCGTGTATAATAGCTAATGTTGGTAAAAGCAAGATAAAAATGCTGTTTTAAGCATGCAAAAGCATACAAAACACCGTTTTCAAGTATTTAAACTGTCATATTCATGTACATGTCGTGTGTAATGGCTTATATTTGCAAAATCAAGAAAAAATAGCTGTTTTCAGCTTGCAAAAACATACAAAATGCTGTTTTCAAGTATTTAAACTGTCATATTCATGTTTCTGTCGTGTATAATAGCTAATGTTGGTGAAAGCAAGTTTAAAATGCTGTTTTAAGCATGCAAAAGTATACAAAACACCGTTTTCAAGTATATAAACTGTCATATTCATGTTTCGGTCGTACATAATAGCTAATGTTGGTGAAAGCAAGATAAAAATGCTGTATTAAGCATGCAAAAACCTACAAAATGCTGTTTTCAAGTATTTAAACTGTTATATTCATGTTTCTGTCGTGTATAATAGCTAATGTTGGTGAAAGCAAGATAAAAATGCTGTTTTAAGCATACAAAAGCATACAAAACACCGATTTCAAGTATTTAAACTGTCATATTCATGTTTCGGTCGTGCATAATAGCTAATGTTGGTGGAAGCAAGATAAAAATGCTGTTTTAAGCTTGCAAAAACATACAAAATGCTGTTTTCAAGTATTTAAACTGTCATATTCATGTTTCTGTCGTGTATAATAGCTAATGTTGGTGAAAGCAAGATAAAAATGCTGTTTAAACATGCAAAAGCACACAAAACACAGTTTTCTAGTATTTAAATTGTCATATTCATGTATATGTCGTGTGTAATTGCTTATGTTTTCAAAATCAAGATAAAATAGCTATTTTCAGCTTGCAAAAACTTACAAAATGCTGTTTTCAAGTATTTAAACTGTCATATTCATGTTTCTGTCGTGTATAATAGCTAATGTTGGTGAAAGCAAGATAAAAATGCTGTTTTAAGCATGCAAAAGCATACGAAACACCGTTTTCATGTATTTAAACTGTCATATTCATGTACATGTCGTGTGTAATGGCTTATGTTTTCAAAATCAAGATAAAGTAGCTATTTTCAGCTTGCAAAAACATACAAAATGCTGTTTTCAAGTATTTAAACTGTCATATTCATGTTTCTGTCGTGTATAATAGCTAATGTTGGTGAAAGCAAGATAAAAATGCTGTTTTAAGCATGCAAAAGCATACAAAACACCGTTTTCTAGTATTTAAACTGTCATATTTATGTTTCTGTCGTTTATAATAGCTAATGTTGGTGAAATAAAGATTAAATGCTGTTGAAACATGCAAAAGCATACAAAACACCGTTTTCAAGTATTTAAACTGTCATATTCATGTTTCTGTCGGTTATAATAGCTAATGTTGGTGAAAGCAAGATAAAAATGCTGTTCTAAGCATGCAAAAGCATACAAAACACCGTTTTTAAGTGTTTAAACTGTCATATTCATGTTTCTGTCGTGTATAAAAGCTAATGTTGGTAAAAGCAAAATAAAAATGCTGTTCTAAGCATGCAAAAGCATCAAAACACCGTTTTCAAGTATTTAAACTGTCATATTCATGTATATGTCGTGTGTAATGGTTTATGTTTGCAAAATCAAGATAAAATAGCTGTTTTCTGCTTGCAAAAACATACAAAATGCTGTTTTCAAGTATTTAAACTGAAATATTCATGTTTCTGTCGTGTATAATAGCTAATGTTGGTAAAAGCAAGATAAAAATGCTGTTTTAAGCATGCAAAAGCATACAAAACACCGTTTTCAAGTATTTAAACTGTCATATTCATGTACATGTCGTGTGTAATGGCTTATATTTGCAAAATCTAGAAAAAATAGCTGTTTTCAGCTTGCAAAAACATACAAAATGCTGTTTTCAAGTATTTAAACTGTCATATTAATGTTTCTGTCGTGTATAATAGCTAATGTTGGTGAAAGCAAGTTTAAAATGCTGTTTTAAGCATGCAAAAGTATACAAAACACCGTTTTCAAGTATATAAACTGTCATATTCATGTTTCGGTCGTACATAATAGCTAATGTTGGTGAAAGCAAGATAAAAATGCTGTTTTAAGCTTGCAAAAACATACAAAATGCTGTTTTCAAGTATTTAAACTGTCATATTCATGTTTCTGTCGGTTATAATAGCTAATGTTGGTGAAAGCAAGATAAAAATGCTGTTTTAAGCATGCAAAAGCATACAAAACACCGATTTCAAGTATTTAAACTGTCATATTCATGTTTCGGTCGTGCATAATAGCTAATGTTGTTGAAAGCAAGATAAAAATGCTGTTTTAAGCTTGCAAAAACATACAAAATGCTGTTTTCAAGTATTTAAACTGTCATATTCATGTTTCTGTCGTGTATAATAGCTAATGTTGGTGAAAGCAAGATAAAAATGCTGTTTAAACATGCAAAAGCATGCAAAACACAGTTTTCTAGTATTTAAATTGTCATATTCATGTATATGTCGTGTGTAATGGCTTATGTTTTCAAAATCAAGATAAAATAGCTATTTTCAGCTTGCAAAAACTTACAAAATGCTGTTTTCAAGTATTTAAACTGTCATATTCATGTTTCTGTCGTGTATAATAGCTAATGTTGGTGCAAAGCAAGATAAAAATGCTGTTTTAAGCATGCAAAAGCATACGAAACACCGTTTTCATGTATTTAAACTGTCATATTCAAGTACATGTCGTGTGTAATGGCTTATGTTTTCAAAATCAAGATAAAGTAGCTATTTTCAGCTTGCAAAAACATACAAAATGCTGTTTTCATGTATTTAAACTGTCATATTCATGTTTCTGTTGTGTATAATAGCTAATGTTAGTGAAAGCAAGATAAAAATGCTGTTTTAAGCATGCAAAAGCATACAAAACACCGTTTTCTAGTATTTAAACTGTCATATTCATGTTTCTGTCGTTTATAATAGCTAATGTTGGTGAAATAAAGATTAAATGCTGTTTAAACATGCAAAAGCATACAAAACACCGTTTTCAAGTATTTAAACTGTCATATTCATGTTTCTGTCGGTTATAATAGCTAATGTTGGTGAAAGCAAGATAAAAATGCTGTTCTAAGCATGCAAAAGCATACAAAACACCGTTTTTAAGTATTTAAACTGTCATATTCAGGTTTCTGTCGTGTATAAAAGCTAATGTTGGTAAAAGCAAGTTAAAAATGCTGTTCTAAGCATGCAAAAGCATCAAAACACCGTTTTCAAGTATTTAAACTGTCATATTCATGTATATGTCGTGTGTAATGGTTTATGTTTGCAAAATCAAGATAAAATAGCTGTTTTCTGCTTGCAAAAACATACAAAATGCTGTTTTCAAGTATTTAAACTGAAATATTCATGTTTCTGTCGTGTATAATAGCTAATGTTGGTAAAAGCAAGATAAAAATGCTGTTTTAAGCATGCAAAAGCATACAAAACACCGTTTTCAAGTATTTAAACTGTCATATTCATGTACATGTCGTGTGTAATGGCTTATATTTGCAAAATCAAGAAAAAATAGCTGTTTTCAGCTTGCAAAAACATACAAAATGCTGTTTTCAAGTATTTAAACTGTCATATTCATGTTTCTGTCGTGTATAATAGCTAATGTTGGTGAAAGCAAGTTTAAAATGCTGTTTTAAGCATGCAAAAGTATACAAAACACCGTTTTCAAGTATATAAACTGTCATATTCATGTTTCGGTCGTACATAATAGCTAATGTTGGTGAAAGCAAGATAAAAATGCTGTATTAAGCTTGCAAAAACATACAAAATGCTGTTTTCAAGTATTTAAACTGAAATATTCATGTTTCTGTCGTGTATAATAGCTAATGTTGGTGAAAGCAAGATAAAAATGCTGTTTTAAGCATGCAAAAGCATACAAAACACCGTTTTTAAGTATTTAAACTGTCATATTCATGTATATGTCGTGTGTAATGGCTTATGTTTTCAAAATCAAGATAAAATAACTATTTTCAGCTTGCAAAAACATACAAAATGCTGTTTTCAAGTATTTTAACTGTCATATTCATGTTTCTGTCGGTTATAATAGCTAATGTTGGTGAAAGCAAGATAAAAATGCTGTTCTAAGCATGCAAAAGCATACAAAACACCGTTTTCAAGTATTTAAACTGTCATATTTAAGTTTCTGTCGTGTGTAATAGCTAATGTTGGTGAAAGTAAGACAAAAATGCAGTTTTAAGCATGCAAAAGCATACGAAACACCGTTTTCAAGTATTTTAACTGTCATATTAATGTATATGTCGTGTGTAATGGCTTATGTTTGCAAATTCAAGATAAAATAGCAGTTTTCAGCTTGCACAAACATACAAAATGCTGTTTTCAAGTATTTAAACTGTCATATTCATGTTTCTGTCGTGTATAATAGCTAATGTTGGTGAAAGCAAGATAAAAATGCTGTTTTAAGCATGCAAAAGCATACAAAACACCGTTTTCAAGTATTTAAATTGTCATATTTATGTTTCGGTCGTGCATAATAGCTAATGTTGGTTAAAGCAAGATAAAAATGCTGTTTTAAGCTTGCAAAAACCTACAAAATGCTGTTTTCAAGTATTTAAACTGTCATATTCATGTTTCTGTCGTGTATAATAGCTAATGTTGGTGAAAGCTAAATAAAAATGCTGTTTTAAGCATGCAAAAGCATACAAAACACCGTTTTGAAGTATTTAAACTGTCATATTCATGTATACGTCGTGTGTAATGGCTTATGTTTGCAAAATCAAGATAAAATAGCTGTTTTCATCTTGTAAAAACTAAAAAAATGCTGTTTTTAAGTATTTAAACTGTTATATTCATGTTTCTGTCGTGTATAATAGCTAATGTTGGTAAAAGCAAGGTAAAAATGCTGTTTTAAGCATGCAAAAGTATACAAAACACCGTTTTAAAGTATTTAAGCTGTTATATTCATATTTCTGTTGTGTATAATAGCTAATGTTGGTGAAAGCAAGATAAAAATGCTGTTTTAAGCATGAAAAAGCATACAAAACACCTTTTTCAAGTATTTAAACTATCATGTTCATGTATATGTGGTGTGTAATGTCTTATGTTTGCAAAATCAAGATAAAATAGCTGTTTTCAGCTTGCAAAAACATACAAAATGCTGTTTTCAAGTATTTAAACTCTCATATTCATGTTTCTGTCGTGTATAATAGCAAATGTTGGTGAAAGCAAGATAAAAATGCTGTTTTAAGCAAGAAAAAGCATACAAAACACCTTTTTCAAGTATTAAAACTATCATGTTCATGTATATGTGGTGTGTAATGTCTTATGTTTGCAAAATCAAGATAAAATAGCTGTTTTCAGCTTGCAAAAACATACAAAATGCTGTTTTCAAGTATTTAAACTCTCATATTCATGTTTCTGTCGTGTATAAAAGCTAATGTTGGTAAAAGCAAGATAAAAATGCTGTTCTAAGCATGCAAAAGCATCAAAACACCGTTTTCAAGTATTTAAACTGTCATATTCATGTATATGTCGTGTGTAATGGTTTATGTTTGCAAAATCAAGATAAAATAGCTGTTTTCTGCTTGAAAAAACATACAAAATGCTGTTTTCAAGTATTTAAACTGAAATATTCACGTTTCTGTCGTGTATAATAGCTAATGTTGGTAAAAGCAAGATAAAAATGCTGTTTTAAGCATGCAAAAGCATACAAAACACCGTTTTCAAGTATTTAAACTGTCATATTCATGTACATGTCGTGTGTAATGGCTTATATTTGCAAAATCAAGAAAAAATAGCTGTTTTCAGCTTGCAAAAACATACAAAATGCTGTTTTCAAGTATTTAAACTGTCATATTCATGTTTCTGTCGTGTATAATAGCTAATGTCTGTGAAAGCAAGTTTAAAATGCTGTTTTAAGCATGCAAAAGTATACAAAACACCGTTTTCAAGTATATAAACTGTCATATTCATGTTTCGGTCGTACATAATAGCTAATGTTGGTGAAAGCAAGATAAAAATGCTGTATTAAGCATGCAAAAACCTACAAAATGCTGTTTTCAAGTATTTAAACTGTTATATTCATGTTTCTGTCGTGTATAATAGCTAATGTTGGTGAAAGCAAGATAAAAATGCTGCTTTAAGCATGCAAAAGCATACAAAACACCCTTTTCAAGTATTTAAACTGTCATATTCATGTATATGTCGTGTGTAATGGCTTATGTTTTCAAAATCAAGATAAAATAGCTATTTTTAGCTTGCAAAAACATACAAAATGCTGTTTTCAAGTATTTAAACTGTCATGTTCATGTTTCTGTCGTGTATAATAGCTAATTTTGGTGAAAGCAAGATAAAAATGCTGTTTTAAGCATGCAAAAGCATACGAAACACCGTTTTCATGTATTTAAACTGTCATATTCATGTACATGTCGTGTGTAATGGCTAATGTTTTCAAAATCAAGATAAAACAGCTATTTTCAGCTTGCAAAAACATACAAAATGCTGTTTTCAAGTATTTAAACTGTCATATTCATGTTTCTGTCGTGTATAATAGCTAATGTTGGTAAAAGCAAGATAAAAATGCTGTTTTAAGCATGCAAAAGCATACAAAACACCGTTTTCAAGTATTTAAACTGTCATATTCATGTACATGTCGTGTGTAATGGTTTATATTTGCAAAATCAAGAAAAAATAGCTGTTTTCAGCTTGCAAAAACATACAAAATGCTGTTTTCAAGTATTTAAACTGTCATATTCATGTTTCTGTCGTGTATAATAGCTAATGTTGGTGAAAGCAAGTTTAAAATGCTGTTTTAAGCATGCAAAAGTATACAAAACACCGTTTTCAAGTATATAAACTGTCATATTCATGTTTCGGTCGTACATAATAGCTAATGTTGGTGAAAGCAAGATAAAAATGCTGTATTAAGCTTGCAAAAACATACAAAATGCTGTTTTCAAGTATTTAAACTGAAATATTCATGTTTCTGTCGTGTATAATAGCTAATGTTGGTGAAAGCAAGATAAAAATGCTGTTTTAAGCATGCAAAAGCATACAAAACACCGTTTTTAAGTATTTAAACTGTCATATTCATGTATATGTCGTGTGTAATGGCTTATGTTTTCAAAATCAAGATAAAATAACTAATTTCAGCTTGCAAAAACCCTACAAAATGCTGTTTTCAAGTATTTTAACTGTCATATTCATGTTTCTGTCGGTTATAATAGCTAATGTTGGTGAAAGCAAGATAAAAATGCTGTTCTAAGCATGCAAAAGCATACAAAACACCGTTTTCAAGTATTTAAACTGTCATATTTAAGTTTCTGCGGTGTGTGATAGCTAATGTTGGTGAAAGTAAGACAAAAATGCAGTTTTAAGCATGCAAAAGCATACGAAACACCGTTTTTAAATATTTAAACTGTCATATTAATGTATATGTCGTGTGTAATGGCTTATGTTTGCAAATTCAAGATAAAATAGCAGTTTTCAGCTTGCACAAACATACAAAATGCTGTTTTCAAGTATTTAAACTGTCATATTCATGTTTCTGTCGTGTATAATAGCTAATGTTGGTGAAAGCAAGATAAAAATGCTGTTTTAAGCATGCAAAAGCATACAAAACACCGTTTTTCAAGTATTTAAATTGTCATATTTATGTTTCGGTCGTGCATAATAGCTAATGTTGGTTAGAGCAAGATAAAAATGCTGTTTTAAGCTTGCAAAAACCTACAAAATGCTGTTTTCAAGTATTTAAACTGTCATATTCATGTTTCTGTCGTGTATAATAGCTAATGTTGGTGAAAGCAAGATAAAAATGCTGTTTTAAGCATGCAAAAGCATACAAAACACCGTTTTGAAGTATTTAAACTGTCATATTCATGTATACGTCGTGTGTAATGGCTTATGTTTGCAAATCAAGATAAAATAGCTGTTTTCATCTTGTAAAAACTTAAAAATGCTGTTTTTAAGTATTTAAACTGTTATATTCATGTTTCTGTCGTGTATAATAGCTAATGTTGGTAAAAGCAAGGTAAAAATGCTGTTTTAAGCATGCAAAAGTATACAAAACACCGTTTTAAAGTATTTAAGCTGTTATATTCATATTTCTGTTGTGTATAATAGCTAATGTTGGTGAAAGCAAGATAAAAATGCTGTTTTAAGCATGAAAAAGCATACAAAACACCTTTTTCAAGTATTTAAACTATCATGTTCATGTATATGTGGTGTGTAATGTCTTATGTTTGCAAAATCAAGATAAAATAGCTGTTTTCATCTTGTAAAAACTTAAAAAATGCTGTTTTTAAGTATTTAAACTGAAATATTCACGTTTCTGTCGTGTATAATAGCTAATGTTGGTAAAAGCAAGATAAAAATGCTGTTTTAAGCATGCAAAAGCATACAAAACACCGTTTTCAAGTATTTAAACTGTCATATTCATGTACATGTCGTGTGTAATGGCTTATATTTGCAAAATCAAGAAAAAATAGCTGTTTTCAGCTTGCAAAAACATACAAAATGCTGTTTTCAAGTATTTAAACTGTCATATTCATGTTTCTGTCGTGTATAATAGCTCAATGTTGGTGAAAGCAAGTTTAAAATGCTGTTTTAAGCATGCAAAAGTATACAAAACACCGTTTTCAAGTATATAAACTGTCATATTCATGTTTCGGTCAAACATAATAGCTAATGTTGGTGAAAGCAAGATAAAAATGCTGTATTAAGCATGCAAAAACCTACAAAATGCTGTTTTCAAGTATTTAAACTGTTATATTCATGTTTCTGTCGTGTATAATAGCTAATGTTGGTGAAAGCAAGATAAAAATGCTGCTTTAAGCATGCAAAAGCATACAAAACACCGTTTTCAAGTATTTAAACTGTCATATTCATGTATATGTCGTGTGTAATGGCTTATGTTTTCAAAATCAAGATAAAATAGCTATTTTTAACTTGCAAAAACATACAAAATGCTGTTTTCAAGTATTTAAACTGTCATGTTCATGTTTCTGTCGTGTATAATAGCTAATTTTGGTGAAAGCAAGATAAAAATGCTGTTTTAAGCATGCAAAAGCATACGAAACACCGTTTTCATGTATTTAAACTGTCATATTCATGTACATGTCGTGTGTAATGGCTAATGTTTTCAAAATCAAGATAAAATAGCTATTTTCAGCTTGCAAAAACATACAAAATGCTGTTTTCAAGTATTTAAACTGTCATATTCATGTTTCTGTCGTGTATAATAGCTAATGTTGGTGAAAGCAAGATAAAAATGCTGTTTTAAGCATGCAAAAGCATACAAGACACCGTTTTCAAGTATTTAAACTTTAATATTCATGTTTCTGTCGTGTATAATAGCTAATGTTGGTGAAAGCAAGATAAAAATGCTGTTTTAAGCATGCAAAAGTATACAAAACACAGTTTTCAAGTATTTAAACTGTCATATTCATGTACATGTCGTGTGTAATGGCTTATGTTTGCAAAATCAAGATAAAATAGCTGTTTTCAGCTTGCAAAAACATACAAAATGCTGTTTTCAAGTATTTTAACTGTCATATTCATGTTTCTGTCGGTTATAATAGCTAATGTTGGTGAAAGCAAGATAAAAATGCTGTTCTAAGCATGCAAAAGCATACAAAACACCGTTTTCAAGTATTTAAACTGTCATATTCATATATATGTCGTGTGTACTGGTTTATGTATGCAAAATCAAGATAAAATAGCTGTTTTCAGCTTGCAAAAACATAAAAAATGCTGTTTTCAAGTATTTAAACTGTCATATTCATGTTTCTGTCGTGTATAATAGCTAATGTTGGTGAAAGCAAGATTAAAATGCTGTTTTAAGCATGCAAAAGTATACAAATCACCGTTTTCAAGTATATAAACTGTCATATTCATGTTTCTGTCGTGTATAATAGCTAATGTTGGTGAAAGTAAGTTTAAAATGCTGTTCTAAGCATGCAAAAGCATACAAAACACCGTTTTCAAGTATTTAAACTGTCATATTTATGTTTCTGTCGTGTGTAATAGCTAATGTTGGTTAAAGCAAGATAAAAATGCTGTTTTAAGCTTGCAAAAACCTACAAAATGCTGTTTTCAAGTATTTAAACTGTCATATTCATGTTTCTGTCGTGTATAATAGCTAATGTTGGTGAAAGCAAGATAAAAATGCTGTTTTAAGCATGCAAAAGCATACAAAACACCGTTTTGAAGTATTTAAACTGTCATATTCATGTATACGTCGTGTGTAATGGCTTATGTTTGCAAAATCAAGATAAAATAGCTGTTTTCATCTTGTAAAAACTTAAAAAATGCTGTTTTTAAGTATTTAAACTGTTATATTCATGTTTCTGTCGTGTATAATAGCTAATGTTGGTAAAAGCAAGGTAAAAATGCTGTTTTAAGCATGCAAAAGTATACAAAACACCGTTTTAAAGTATTTAAGCTGTTATATTCATATTTCTGTTGTGTATAATAGCTAATGTTGGTGAAAGCAAGATAAAAATACTGTTTAAGCATGAAAAAGCATACAAAACACCTTTTTCAAGTATTTAAACTATCATGTTCATGTATATGTGGTGTGTAATGTCTTATGTTTGCAAAATCAAGATAAAATAGCTGTTTTCAGCTTGCAAAAACATACAAAATGCTGTTTTCAAGTATTAAACTCTCATATTCATGTTTCTGTCGTGTAAAATAGCTAATGTTGGTGAAAGCAAGATAAAAATGCTGTTTTAAGCATGAAAAAGCATACAAAACACCTTTTTCAAGTATTTAAAACTATCATGTTCATGTATATGTGGTGTGTAATGTCTTATGTTTGCAAAATCAAGATAAAATAGCTGTTTTCAGCTTGCAAAAACATACAAAATGCTGTTTTCAAGTATTTAAACTCTCATATTCATGTTTCTGTCGTGTATAAAAGCTAATGTTGGTAAAAGCAAGATAAAAATGCTGTTCTAAGCATGCAAAAGCATCAAAACACCGTTTTCAAGTATTTAAACTGTCATATTCATGTATATGTCGTGTGTAATGGTTTATGTTTGCAAAATCAAGATAAAATAGCTGTTTCTGCTTGCAAAAACATACAAAATGCTGTTTTCAAGTATTTAAACTGAAATATTCACGTTTCTGTCGTGTATAATAGCTAATGTTGGTAAAAGCAAGATAAAAATGCTGTTTTAAGCATGCAAAAGCATACAAAACACCGTTTTCAAGTATTTAAACTGTCATATTCATGTACATGTCGTGTGTAATGGCTTATATTTGCAAAATCAAGAAAAAATAGCTGTTTTCAGCTTGCAAAAACATACAAAATGCTGTTTTCAAGTATTTAAACTGTCATATTCATGTTTCTGTCGTGTATAATAGCTAATGTTGGTGAAAGCAAGTTTAAAATGCTGTTTTAAGCATGCAAAAGTATACAAAACACCGTTTTCAAGTATATAAACTGTCATATTCATGTTTTGGTCGTACATAATAGCTAATGTTGGTGAAAGCAAGATAAAAATGCTATATTAAGCTTGCAAAAACATACAAAATGCTGTTTTCAAGTATTTAAACTGAAATATTAATGTTTCTGTCGTGTATAATAGCTAATGTTGGTGAAAGCAAGATAAAAATGCTGTTTTAAGCATGCAAAAGCATACAAAACACCGTTTTTAAGTATTTAAACTGTCATATTCATGTATATGTCGTGTGTAATGGCTTATGTTTTCAAAATCAAGATAAAATAACTATTTTCAGCTTGCAAAAACATACAAAATGCTGTTTTCAAGTATTTTAACTGTCATATTCATGTTTCTGTCGGTTATAATAGCTAATGTTGGTGAAAGCAAGATAAAAATGCTGTTCTAAGCATGCAAAAGCATACAAAACACCGTTTTCAAGTATTTAAACTGTCATATTTAAGTTTCTGTCGTGTGTAATAGCTAATGTTGGTGAAAGTAAGACAAAAATGCAGTTTTAAGCATGCAAAAGCATACGAAACACCGTTTTCAAGTATTTAAACTGTCATATTAATGTATATGTCGTGTGTAATGGCTTATGTTTGCAAATTCAAGATAAAATAGCAGTTTTCAGCTTGCACAAACATACAAAATGCTGTTTTCAAGTATTTAAACTGTCATATTCATGTTTCTGTCGTGTATAATAGCTAATGTTGGTGAAAGCAAGATAAAAATGCTGTTTTAAGCATGCAAAAGCATACAAAACACCGTTTTCAAGTATTTAAATTGTCATATTTATGTTTCGGTCGTGCATAATAGCTAATGTTGGTTAAAGCAAGATAAAAATGCTGTTTTAAGCTTGCAAAAACCTACAAAATGCTGTTTTCAAGTATTTAAACTGTCATATTCATGTTTCTGTCGTGTATAATAGCTAATGTTGGTGAAAGCAAGATAAAAATGCTGTTTTAAGCATGCAAAAGCATACAAAACACCGTTTTGAAGTATTTAAACTGTCATATTCATGTATACGTCGTGTGTAATGGCTTATGTTTGCAAAATCAAGATAAAATAGCTGTTTTCATCTTGTAAAAACTTAAAAAATGCTGTTTTTAAGTATTTAAACTGTTATATTTATGTTTCTGTCGTGTATAATAGCTAATGTGGTAAAAGCAAGGTAAAAATGCTGTTTTAAGCATGCAAAAGTATACAAAACACCGTTTTAAAGTATTTAAGCTGTTATATTCATATTTCTGTTGTGTATAATAGCTAATGTTGGTGAAAGCAAGATAAAAATGCTGTTTTAAGCATGAAAAAGCATACAAAACACCTTTTTCAAGTATTTAAACTATCATGTTCATGTATATGTGGTGTGTAATGTCTTATGTTTGCAAAATCAAGATAAAATAGCTGTTTTCAGCTTGCAAAAACATACAAAATGCTGTTTTCAAGTATTTAAACTCTCATATTCATGTTTCTGTCGTGTATAAAAGCTAATGTTGGTAAAAGCAAGATAAAAATGCTGTTCTAAGCATGCAAAAGCATCAAAACACCGTTTTCAAGTATTTAAACTGTCATATTCATGTATATGTCGTGTGTAATGGTTTATGTTTGCAAAATCAAGATAAAATAGCTGTTTTCTGCTTGCAAAAACATACAAAATGCTGTTTTCAAGTATTTAAACTGAAATATTCATGTTTCTGTCGTGTATAATAGCTAATGTTGGTGAAAGCAAGATAAAAATGCTGTTTTAAGCATGCAAAAGCATACAAAACACCGTTTTTAAGTATTTAAACTGTCATATTCATGTATATGTCGTGTGTAATGGCTTATGTTTTCAAATCAAGATAAAATAACTATTTTCAGCTTGCAAAAACATACAAAATGCTGTTTTCAAGTATTTTAACTGTCATATTCATGTTTCTGTCGGTTATAATAGCTAATGTTGGTGAAAGCAAGATAAAAATGCTGTTCTAAGCATGCAAAAGCATACAAAACACCGTTTTCAAGTATTTAAACTGTCATATTTAAGTTTCTGTCGTGTGTAATAGCTAATGTTGGTGAAAGTAAGACAAAAATGCAGTTTTAAGCATGCAAAAGCATACAAAACACCGTTTTCAAGTATTTAAACTGTCATATTAATGTATATGTCGTGTGTAATGGCTTATGTTTGCAAATTCAAGATAAAATAGCAGTTTCCAGCTTGCACAAACATACAAAATGCTGTTTTCAAGTATTTAAACTGTCATATTCATGTTTCTGTCGTGTATAATAGCTAATGTTGGTGAAAGCAAGATAAAAATGCTGTTTTAAGCATGCAAAAGCATACAAACACCGTTTTCAAGTATTTAAATTGTCATATTTATGTTTCGGTCGTGCATAATAGCTAATGTTGGTTAAAGCAAGATAAAATGCTGTTTTAAGCTTGCAAAAACCTACAAAATGCTGTTTTCAAGTATTTAAACTGTCATATTCATGTTTCTGTCGTGTATAATAGCTAATGTTGGTGAAAGCAAGATAAAAATGCTGTTTTAAGCATGCAAAAGCATACAAAACACCGTTTTGAAGTATTTAAACTGTCATATTCATGTATACGTCGTGTGTAATGGCTTATGTTTGCAAAATCAAGATAAAATAGCTGTTTTCATCTTGTAAAAACTTAAAAAATGCTGTTTTTAAGTATTTAAACTGTTATATTCATGTTTCTGTCGTGTATAATAGCTAATGTTGGTAAAAGCAAGGTAAAAATGCTGTTTTAAGCATGCAAAAGTATACAAAACACCGTTTTAAAGTATTTAAGCTGTTATATTCATATTTCTGTTGTGTATAATAGCTAATGTTGGTGAAAGCAAGATAAAAATGCTGTTTTAAGCATGAAAAAGCATACAAAACACCTTTTTCAAGTATTTAAACTATCATGTTCATGTATATGTGGTGTGTAATGTCTTATGTTTGCAAAATCAAGATAAAATAGCTGTTTTCAGCTTGCAAAAACATACAAAATGCTGTTTTCAAGTATTTAAACTCTCATATTCATGTTTCTGTCGTGTATAATAGCTAATGTTGGTGAAAGCAAGATAAAAATGCTGTTTTAAGCATGAAAAAGCATACAAAACACCTTTTTCAAGTATTTAAACTATCATGTTCATGTATATGTGGTGTGTAATGTCTTATGTTTGCAAAATCAAGATAAAATAGCTGTTTTCAGCTTGCAAAAACATACAAAATGCTGTTTTCAAGTATTTAAACTCTCATATTCATGTTTCTGTCGTGTATAAAAGCTAATGTTGGTAAAAGCAAGATAAAAATGCTGTTCTAAGCATGCAAAAGCATCAAAACACCGTTTTCAAGTATTTAAACTGTCATATTCATGTATATGTCGTGTGTAATGGTTTATGTTTGCAAAATCAAGATAAAATAGCTGTTTTCTGCTTGCAAAAACATACAAAATGCTGTTTTCAAGTATTTAAACTGAAATATTCACGTTTCTGTCGTGTATAATAGCTAATGTTGGTAAAAGCAAGATAAAAATGCTGTTTTAAGCATGCAAAAGCATACAAAACACCGTTTTCAAGTATTTAAACTGTCATATTCATGTACATGTCGTGTGTAATGGCTTATATTTGCAAAATCAAGAAAAAATAGCTGTTTTCAGCTTGCAAAAACATACAAAATGCTGTTTTCAAGTATTTAAACTGTCATATTCATGTTTCTGTCGTGTATAATAGCTAATGTTGGTGAAAGCAAGTTTAAAATGCTGTTTTAAGCATGCAAAAGTATACAAAACACCGTTTTCAAGTATATAAACTGTCATATTCATGTTTCGGTCGTACATAATAGCTAATGTTGGTGAAAGCAAGATAAAAATGCTGTATTAAGCATGCAAAAACCTACAAAATGCTGTTTTCAAGTATTTAAACTGTTATATTCATGTTTCTGTCGTGTATAATAGCTAATGTTGGTGAAAGCAAGATAAAAATGCTGCTTTAAGCATGCAAAAGCATACAAAACACCGTTTTCAAGTATTTAAACTGTCATATTCATGTATATGTCGTGTGTAATGGCTTATGTTTTCAAAATCAAGATAAAATAGCTATTTTTAGCTTGCAAAAACATACAAAATGCTGTTTTCAAGTATTTAAACTGTCATGTTCATGTTTCTGTCGTGTATAATAGCTAATTTTGGTGAAAGCAAGATAAAAATGCTGTTTTAAGCATGCAAAAGCATACGAAACACCGTTTTCATGTATTTAAACTGTCATATTCATGTACATGTCGTGTGTAATGGCTAATGTTTTCAAAATCAAGATAAAATAGCTATTTTCAGCTTGCAAAAACATACAAAATGCTGTTTTCAAGTATTTAAACTGTCATATTCATGTTTCTGTCGTGTATAATAGCTAATGTTGGTGAAAGCAAGATAAAAATGCTGTTTTAAGCATGCAAAAGCATACAAAACACCGTTTTCAAGTATTTAAACTGTCATATTCATGTTTCTGTCGTGTATAATAGCTAATGTTGGTGAAAGCAAGATAAAAATGCTGTTTTAAGCATGCAAAAGTATACAAAACACAGTTTTCAAGTATTTAAACTGTCATATTCATGTACATGTCGTGTGTAATGGCTTATGTTTGCAAAATCAAGATAAAATAGCTGTTTTCAGCTTGCAAAAACATACAAAATGCTGTTTTCAAGTATTTTAACTGTCATATTCATGTTTCTGTCGGTTATAATAGCTAATGTTGGTGAAAGCAAGATAAAAATGCTGTTCTAAGCATGCAAAAGCATACAAAACACCGTTTTCAAGTATTTAAACTGTCATATTCATATATATGTCGTGTGTACTGGTTTATGTATGCAAAATCAAGATAAAATAGCTGTTTTCAGCTTGCAAAAACATAAAAAATGCTGTTTTCAAGTATTTAAACTGTCATATTCATGTTTCTGTCGTGTATAATAGCTAATGTTGGTGAAAGCAAGATTAAAATGCTGTTTTAAGCATGCAAAAGTATACAAATCACCGTTTTCAAGTATATAAACTGTCATATTCATGTTTCTGTCGTGTATAATAGCTAATGTTGGTGAAAGTAAAATAAAAATGCTGTATTAAGCATGCAAAAGCATACAGAACACCGTTTTCAAGTATTTAAACTGTCATATCCATGTACATGTCGTGTCTAATGGCTTATGTTTGCAAATTCAAGATAAAATAGCTGTTTTCAGCTTGTACAAACATACAAAATGCTGTTTTCAAGTATTTAAACTGTCATATTCATGTTTCTGTCGTGTATAATAGCTAATGTTGGTGAAAGCAAGATAAAAATGCTGTTTTAAGCATGCAAAAGCATACAAAACACCGTTTTCAAGTATTTAAACTGTCATATTTATGTTTCGGTCGTGCATAATAGCTAATGTTGGTGAAAGCAAGATAAAAATGCTGTTTTAAGCTTGCAAAAACATACAAAATGCTGTTTTCAAGTATTTAAACTGTCATATTCATGTTTCTGTCGTGTATAATAGCTAATGTTGGTGAAAGCAAGATAAAAATGCTGTTTTAAGCATGCAAAAGCATACAAAACAGCGTTTTGAAGTATTTAAACTGTCATATTCATGTATATGTCGTGTGTAATGGCTTATGTTTGCAAAATCAAGATAAAATAGCTGTTTTCAGCTTGCAAAAACTTAAAAAATGCTGTTTTTAAGTATTTAAACTGTTATTTTCATGTTTCTGTCGTGTATAATAGCTAATGTTGGTAAAAGCAAGATAAAAATGCTGTTTTAAGCATGCAAAAGTATACAAAACACCGTTTTAAAGTATTTAAGCTGTTATATTCATATTTCTGTCGTGTATAATAGCTAATGTTGGTGAAAGCAAGATAAAAATGCTGTTTTAAGCATGAAAAAGCATACAAAACACCGTTTTCAAGTATTTAAACTGTCATATTCATGTATATGTGGTGTGTAATGTCTTATGTTTGCAAAATCAAGATAAAATAGCTGTTTTCAGCTTGCAAAAACATACAAAATGCTGTTTTCAAGTATTTAAACTCTCATATTCATGTTTCTGTCGTGTATAATAGCTAATGTTGGTGAAAGCAAGAGAAAAATGCTGTTTTAAGCATGCAAAAGCATACGAAACACCGTTTTCATGTATTTAAACTGTCATATTCATGTACATGTCGTGTGTAATGGCTAATGTTTTCAAAATCAAGATAAAATAGCTGTTTTCAGCTTGCACAAACATACAAAATGCTGTTTTCAAGTATTTAAACTGTCATATTCATGTTTCTGTCGTGTATAATAGCTAATGTTGGTGAAAGCAAGATAAAAATGCTGCTTTAAGCATGCAAAAGCATACAAAACACCGTTTTCAAGTATTTAAACTGTCATATTTATGTTTCGGTCGTGCATAATAGCTAATGTTGGTGAAAGCAAGATAAAAATGCTGTTTTAAGCTTGCAAAAACATACAAAATGCTGTTTTCAAGTTTTTAAACTGTCATATTCATGTTTCTGTCGTGTATAATAGCTAATGTTGGTGAAAGCAAGATAAAAATGCTGTTTTAAGCATGCAAAAGCATACAAAACAGCGTTTTGAAGTATTTAAACTGTCATATTCATGTATATGTCGTGTGTAATGGCTTATGTTTGCAAAATCAAGATAAAATAGCTGTTTTCAGCTTGCAAAAACATACAAAATGCTGTTTTCAAGTATTTAAACTCTCATATTCATGTTTCTGTCGTGTATAATAGCTAATGTTGGTGAAAGCAAGATAAAAATGCTGTTTTAAGCATGTAAAAGCATACAAAACACCGTTTTGAAGTATTTAAACTGTCATATTCATGTATATGTCGTACGTAATGGCTTATGTTTGCAAAATCAAGATAGAATAGCAGTTTTCAGCTTGCAAAAACATAAAAAATGCTGTTTTCAAGTATTTAAACTGTTATATTCATGTTTCTGTCGTGTATAATAGCTAATGTTGGTGAAAGCAAGATAAAAATGCTGTTTTAAGCATGCAAAAGCATACAAAACACCGTTTTCAAGTATTTAAACTGTCATATTCATGTATATGTCGTGTGTAATGGCTTATGTTTTCAAAATCAATATAAAATAGCTATTTTTAGCTTGAAAAAACATACAAAATGCTGTTTTCAAGTATTTAAACTGTCATATTCATGTTTCTGTCGTGTATAATAGCTAATTTTGGTGAAAGCAAGATAAAAATGCTGTTTTAAGAATGCAAAAGCATACGAAACACCGTTTTCATGTATTTAAACTGTCATATTCATGTACATATCGTGTGTAATGGCTAATGTTTTCAAAATCAAGATAAAATAGCTATTTTCAGCTTGCAAAAACATACAAAATGCTGTTTACAAGTATTTAAACTGTCATATTCATGTTTCTGTCGTGTATAATAGCTAATGTTGGTGAAAGCAAGATAAAAATGCTTTTTTAAGCATGCAAAAGCATACAAAACACCGTTTTCAAGTATTTAAACTGTCATATTTATGTTTCGGTCGTGCATAATAGCTAATGTTGGTGAAAGCAAGATAAAAATGCTGTTTTAAGCATGCAAAAGTATACAAAACACTGTTTTCAAGTATATAAACTGTCATATTCATGTTTCTGTCGTGTATAATAGCTAATGTTGGTGAAAGTAAGATAAAAATGCTGTATTAAGCATGCAAAAGCATACAGAACACCGTTTTCAAGTATTTAAACTGTCATATCCATGTACATGTCGTGTCTAATGGCTTATGTTTGCAAATTCAAGATAAAATAGCTGTTTTCAGCTTGCACAAACATACAAAATGCTGTTTTCAAGTATTTAAACTGTCATATTCATGTTTCTGTCGTGTATAATAGCTAATGTTGGTGAAAGCAAGATTAAAATGCTGTTTTAAGCATGCAAAAGTATACAAAACACCGTTTTCAAGTATATAAACTGTCATATTCATGTTTTTGTCGTGTATAATAGCTAATGTTGGTGAAAGTAAGATAAAAATGCTGTATTAAGCATGCAAAAGCATACAGAACACCGTTTTCAAGTATTTAAACTGTCATATCCATGTACATGTCGTGTCTAATGGCTTATGTTTGCAAATTCAAGATAAAATAGCTGTTTTCAGCTTGCACAAACATACAAAATGCTGTTTTCAAGTATTTAAACTGTCATAGTCATGTTTCTGTCGTGTATAATAGCTAATGTTGGTGAAAGCAAGATAAAAATGCTGTTGTAAGCATGCAAAAGCATACAAAACACCATTTTTAAGTATTTAAACTGTCATATTTATGTTTCGGTCGTGCATAATAGCTAATGTTGGTGAAAGCAAAATAAAAATGCTGTTTTAAGCTTGCAAAAACATACAAAATGCTGTTTTCAAGTTTTTAAACTGTCATATTCATGTTTCTGTTGTGTATAATAGCTAATGTTGGTGAAAGCAAGATAAAAATGCTGTTTTAAGCATGCAAAAGCATACAAAACAGCGTTTTGAAGTATTTAAACTGTCATATTCATGTATATGTCGTGTGTAATGGCTTATGTTTGCAAAATCAAGATAAAATAGCTGTTTTCAGCTTGCAAAACTTAAAAATGCTGTTTTTAAGTATTTAAACTGTTATATTCATGTTTCTGTCGTGTATAATAGCTACTGTTGGTAAAAGCAAGATAAAAATGCTGTTTTAAGCATGCAAAAGTATACAAAACACCGTTTTAAAGTATTTAAGCTGTTATATTCATATTTCTGTCGTGTATAATAGCTAATGTTGGTGAAAGCAAGATAAAAATGCTGTTTTAAGCATGAAAAAGCATACAAAACACCGTTTTCAAGTATTTAAACTGTCATATTCATGTATATGTGGTGTGTAATGTCTTATGTTTGCAAAATCAAGATAAAATAGCTGTTTTCAGCTTGCAAAAACATACAAAATGCTGTTTTCAAGTATTTAAACTCTCATATTCATGTTTCTGTCGTGTATAATAGCTAATGTTGGTGAAAGCAAGATAAAAATGCTGTTTTAAGCATGTAAAAGCATACAAAACACCGTTTTCAAGTATTTAAACTGTCATATTCATGTATATGTCGTGTGTAATGGCTTATGTTTTCAAAATCAAGATAAAATAGCTATTTTTAGCTTGAAAAAACATACAAAATGCTGTTTTCAAGTATTTAAACTGTCATATTCATGTTTCTGTCGTGTATAATAGCTAATTTTGGTGAAAGCAAGATAAAAATGCTGTTTTAAGAATGCAAAAGCATACGAAACACCGTTTTCATGTATTTAAACTGTCATATTCATGTACAATATCGTGTGTAATGGCTAATGTTTTCAAAATCAAGATAAAATAGCTATTTTCAGCTTGCAAAAACATACAAAATGCTGTTTTCAAGTATTTAAACTGTCATATTCATGTTTCTGTCGTGTATAATAGCTAATGTTGGTGAAAGCAAGATAAAAATGCTGTTTTAAAGCATGCAAAAGCATACAAAACACCGTTTTCAAGTATTTAAACTGTCATATTTATGTTTCGGTCGTGCATAATAGCTCATGTTGGTGAAAGCAAGATAAAAATGCTGTTTTAAGCATGCAAAAGTATACAAAACACCGTTTTCAAGTATATAAACTGTCATATTCATGTTTCTGTCGTGTATAATAGCTAATGTTGGTGAAAGTAAGATAAAAATGCTGTATTAGGCATGCAAAAGCATACAGAACACCGTTTTCAAGTATTTAAACTGTCATATCCATGTACATGTCGTGTCTAATGGCTTATGTTTGCAAATTCAAGATAAAATAGCTGTTTTCAGCTTGCACAAACATACAAAATGCTGTTTTCAAGTATTTAAACTGTCATATTCATGTTTCTGTCGTGTATAATAGCTAATGTTGGTGAAAGCAAGATTAAAATGCTGTTTTAAGCATGCAAAAGTATACAAAACACCGTTTTCAAGTATATAAACTGTCATATCATGTTTTTGTCGTGTATAATAGCTAATGTTGGTGAAAGTAAGATAAAAATGCTGTATTAAGCATGCAAAAGCATACAGAACACCGTTTTCAAGTATTTAAACTGTCATATCCATGTACATGTCGTGTCTAATGGCTTATGTTTGCAAATTCAAGATAAAATAGCTGTTTTCAGCTTGCACAAACATACAAAATGCTGTTTCCAAGTATTTAAACTGTCATAGTCATGTTTCTGTCGTGTATAATAGCTAATGTTGGTGAAAGCAAGATAAAAATGCTGTTTTAAGCATGCAAAAGCATACAAAACACAGTTTTTAAGTATTTAAACTGTCATATTTATGTTTCGGTCGTGCATAATAGCTAATGTTGGTGAAAGCAAGATAAAAATGCTGTTTTAAGCTTGCAAAAACATACAAAATGCTGTTTTCAAGTATTTAAACTGTCATATTCATGTTTCTGTCGTGTATAATAGCTAATGTTGGTGAAAGCAAGATAAAAATGCTGTTTTAAGCATGCAAAAGCATACAAAACACCGTTTTGAAGTATTTAAACTGTCATATTCATGTATATGTCGTGTGTAATGGCTTATGTTTGCAAATCAAGATAAAATAGCTGTTTTCAGCTTGCAAAAACTTAAAAAATGCTGTTTTTAAGTATTTAAACTGTTATATTCATGTTTCTGTCGTGTATAATAGCTAATGTTGGTAAAAGCAAGATAAAAATGCTGTTTTAAGCATGCAAAAGTATACAAAACACTGTTTTAAAGTATTTAAGCTGTTATATTCATATTTCTGTCGTGTATAATAGCTAATGTTGGTGAAAGCAAGATAAAAATGCTGTTTTAAGCATGAAAAAGCATACAAAACACCGTTTTGAAGTATTTAAACTGTCATATTCATGTATATGTCGTATGTAATGGCTTATGTTTGCAAAATCAAGATAGAATAGCAGTTTTCTGCTTGCAAAAATATAAAAAATGCTGTTTTCAAGTATTTGAACTGTTATATTCATGTTTCTGTCGTGTATAATAGCTAATGTTTGTGAAAGCAAGATAAAAATGCTGTTTTAAGCATGCAAAAGCATACAAAACACCGTTTTCAAGTATTTAAACTGTCATATTCATGTATATGTCGTATGTAATGGCTTATGTTTGCAAAATCAAGATTGAATAGCAGTTTTCAGCTTGCAAAAACATAAAAAATGCTGTTTTCAAGTATTTAAACTGTTATATTCATGTTTCTGTCGTGTATAATAGCTAATGTTGGTGAAAGCAAGATAAAAATGCTGTTTTAAGCATGCAAAAGCATACAAAACACCGTTTTCAAGTATTTAAACTGTCATATTCATGTATATGTCGTGTGTAATGGCTTATGTTTCAAATCAAGATAAAATAGCTATTTTTAGCTTGAAAAAACATACAAAATGCTGTTTTCAAGTATTTAAACTGTCATATTCATGTTTCTGTCGTGTATAATAGCTAATGTTGGTGAAAGCAAGATAAAAATGCTGTTTTAAGCATGCAAAAGCATACAAAACACCGTTTTCAAGTATTTAAACTGTCATATTTATGTTTCGGTCGTGCATAATAGCTAATGTTGGTGAAAGCAAGATAAAAATGCTGTTTTAAGCATGCAAAAGTATACAAAACACCGTTTTCAAGTATATAAACTGTCATATTCATATTTCTGTCGTGTATAATAGCTAATGTTGGTGAAAGTAAGATAAAAATGCTGTATTAAGCATGCAAAAGCATACAGAACACCGTTTTCAAGTATTTAAACTGTCATATCCATGTACATGTCGTGTCTAATGGCTTATGTTTGCAAATTCAAGATAAAATAGCTGTTTTCAGCTTGCACAAACATACAAAATGCTGTTTTCAAGTATTTAAACTGTCATATTCATGTTTCTGTCGTGTATAATAGCTAATGTTGGTGAAAGCAAGATTAAAATGCTGTTTTAAGCATGCAAAAGTATACAAAACACCGTTTTCAAGTATATAAACTGTCATATTCATGTTTCTGTCGTGTATAATAGCTAATGTTGGTGAAAGTAAAATAAAAATGCTGTATTAAGCATGCAAAAGCATACAGAACACCGTTTTCAAGTATTTAAACTGTCATATCCATGTACATGTCGTGTCTAATGGCTTATGTTTGCAAATTCAAGATAAAATAGCTGTTTTCAGCTTGCACAAACATACAAAATGCTGTTTTCAAGTATTTAAACTGTCATAGTCATGTTTCTGTCGTGTATAATAGCTAATGTTGGTGAAAGCAAGATAAAAATGCTGTTTTAAGAATGCAAAAGCATACAAAACACCGTTTTCAAGTATTTAAACTGTCATATTTATGTTTCGGTCGTGCATAATAGCTAATGTTGGTGAAAGCAAGATAAAAATGCTGTTTTAAGCTTGCAAAAACATACAAAATGCTGTTTTCAAGTATTTATACTGTCATATTCATGTTTCTGTCGTGTATAATAGCTAATGTTGGTGAAAGCAAGATAAAAATGCTGTTTTAAGCATGCAAAAGCATACAAAACACCGTTTTCAAGTATTTAAACTGTCATATTCATGTATATGTCGTGTGTAATGGCTTATGTTTTCAAAATCAAGATAAAATAGCTATTTTTAGCTTGCAAAAACATACAAAATGCTGTTTTCAAGTATTTAAACTGTCATATTCATGTTTCTGTCGTGTATAATAGCTAATTTTGGTGAAAGCAAGATAAAAATGCTGTTTAAGAATGCAAAAGCATACGAAACACCGTTTTCAAGTATTTAAACTGTCATATTTATGTTTCGGTCGTGCATAATAGCTAATGTTGGTGAAAGCAAGATAAAAATGCTGTTTTAAGCATGCAAAAGTATAAAAAACACCGTTTTCAAGTATATAAACTGTCATATTCATATTTCTGTCGTGTATAATAGCTAATGTTGGTGAAAGTAAGATAAAAATGCTGTATTAAGCATGCAAAAGCATACAGAACACCGTTTTCAAGTATTTAAACTGTCATATCCATGTACATGTCGTGTCTAATGGCTTATGTTTGCAAATTCAAGATAAAATAGCTGTTTTCAGCTTGCACAAACATACAAAATGCTGTTTTCAAGTATTTAAACTGTCATAGTCATGTTTCTGTCGTGTATAATAGCTAATGTTGGTGAAAGCAAGATAAAAATGCTGTTTTAAGCATGCAAAAGCATACAAAACACCGTTTTCAAGTATTTAAACTGTCATATTTATGTTTCGGTCGTGCATAATAGCTAATGTTGGTGAAAGCAAGATAAAAATGCTGTTTTAAGCTTGCAAAAACATACAAAATGCTGTTTTCAAGTATTTAAACTGTCATATTCATGTTTCTGTCGTGTATAATAGCTAATGTTGGTGAAAGCAAGATAAAAATGCTGTTTTAAGCATGCAAAAGCATACAAAACACCGTTTTCAAGTATTTAAACTGTCATATTCATGTATATGTCGTGTGTAATGGCTTATGTTTTCAAAATCAAGATAAAATAGCTATTTTTAGCTTGCAAAAACATACAAAATGCTGTTTTCAAGTATTTAAACTGTCATATTCATGTTTCTGTCGTGTATAATAGCTAATTTTGGTGAAAGCAAGATAAAAATGCTGTTTAAGAATGCAAAAGCATACGAAACACCGTTTTCATGTATTTAAACTGTCATATTCATGTACATATCGTGTGTAATGGCTAATGTTTTCAAAATCAAGATAAAATAGCTATTTTCAGCTTGCAAAAACATACAAAATGCTGTTTTCAAGTATTTAAACTGTCATATTCATGTTTCTGTCGTGTATAATAGCTAATGTTGGTGAAAGCAAGATAAAAATGCTGTTTTAAGCATGCAAAAGCATACAAAACACCGTTTTCAAGTATTTAAACTGTCATATTTATGTTTCTGTCGTGTATAATAGCTAATGTTGGTGAAAGCAAGATAAAAATGCTGTTTTAAGCATGCAAAAGTATACAAAACAACGTTTTCAAGTATATATACTGTCATATTCATGTTTCTGTCGTGTAGAATAGCTAATGTTGGTGAAAGTAAGATAAAAATGCTGTATTAAGCATGCAAAAGCATACAGAACACCGTTTTCAAGTATTTAAACTGTCATATCCATGTACATGTCGTGTCTAATGGCTTATGTTTGCAAATTCAAGATAAAATAGCTGTTTTCAGCTTGCACAAACATACAAAATGCTGTTTTCAAGTATTTAAACTGTCATAGTCATGTTTCTGTCGTGTATAATAGCTAATGTTGGTGAAAGCAAGATAAAAATGCTGTTTTAAGCATGCAAAAGCATACAAAACACCGTTTTCAAGTATTTAAACTGTCATATTTATGTTTCGGTCGTGCATAATAGCTAATGTTGGTGAAAGCAAGATAAAAATGCTGTTTTAAGCATGCAAAAGTATACAAAACACCGTTTTCAAGTATATAAACTGTCATATTCATGTTTCTGTCGTGTATAATAGCTAATGTTGTGAAAGTAAGATAAAAATGCTGTATTAAGCATGCAAAAGCATACAGAACACCGTTTTCAAGTATTTAAACTGTCATATCCATGTACATGTCGTGTCTAATGGCTTATGTTTGCAAATTCAAGATAAAATAGCTGTTTTCAGCTTGCACAAACATACAAAATGCTGTTTTCAAGTATTTAAACTGTCATATTCATGTTTCTGTCGTGTATAATAGCTAATGTTGGTGAAAGCAAGATTAAAATGCTGTTTTAAGCATGCAAAAGTATACAAAAACACCGTTTTCAAGTATATAAACTGTCATATTCATGTTTCTGTCGTGTATAATAGCTAATGTTGGTGAAAGTAAGATAAAAATTCTGTATTAAGCATGCAAAAGCATACAGAACACCGTTTTCAAGTATTTAAACTGTCATATCCATGTACATGTCGTGTCTAATGGCTTATGTTTGCAAATTCAAGATAAAATAGCTGTTTTCAGCTTGCAAAAACATAAAAAATGCTGTTTTCAAGTATTTAAAACTGTCATATTCATGTTTCTGTCGTGTATAATAGCTAATGTTGGTGAAAGCAAGATAAAAATGCTGTTTTAAGAATGCAAAAGCATACAAAACACCGTTTTGAAGTATTTAAACTGTCATATTCATGTATATGTCGTGTGTAATGGCTTATGTTTGCAAAATCAAGATAAAATAGCTGTTTTCAGCTTGCAAAAACTTAAAAATGCTGTTTTTAAGTATTTAAACTGTTATATTCATGTTTCTGTCGTGTATAATAGCTAATGTTGGTAAAAGCAAGATAAAAATGCTGTTTTAAGCATGCAAAAGTATACAAAACACCGTTTTAAAGTATTTAAGCTGTTATATTCATATTTCTGTCGTGTATAATAGCTAATGTTGGTGAAAGCAAGATAAAAATGCTGTTTTAAGCATGAAAAAGCATACAAAACACCGTTTTCAAGTATTTAAACTGTCATATTAATGTATATGTGGTGTGTAATGTCTTATGTTTGCAAAATCAAGATAAAATAGCTGTTTTCAGCTTGCAAAAACATACAAAATGCTGTTTTCAAGTATTTAAACTCTCATATTCATGTTTCTTGTCGTGTATAATAGCTAATGTTGGTGAAAGCAAGATAAAAATGCTGTTTTAAGCATGCAAAAGCATACAAAACACCGTTTTCAAGTATTTAAACTGTCATATTCTTGTATATGTCGTGTGTAATGGCTTATGTTTTCAAAATCAAGATAAAATAGCTATTTTTAGCTTGCAAAAACATACAAAATGCTGTTTTCAAGTATTTAAACTGTCATATTCATGTTTCTGTCGTGTATAATAGCTAATTTTGGTGAAAGCAAGATAAAAATGCTGTTTTAAGCATGCAAAAGCATACAAAACACCGTTTTCAAGTATTTAAACTGTCATATTTATGTTTCTGTCGTGTATAATAGCTAATGTTGGTGAAAGCAAGATAAAAATGCTGTTTTAAGCATGCAAAAGTATACAAAACACCGTTTTCAAGTATATAAACTGTCATATTCATGTTTCTGTCGTGTAGAATAGCTAATGTTGGTGAAAGTAAGATAAAAATGCTGTATTAAGCATGCAAAAGCATACAGAACACCGTTTTCAAGTATTTAAACTGTCATATCCATGTACATGTCGTGTCTAATGGCTTATGTTTGCAAATTCAAGATAAAATAGCTGTTTTCAGCTTGCACAAACATACAAAATGCTGTTTTCAAGTATTTAAACTGTCATAGTCATGTTTCTGTCGTGTATAATAGCTAATGTTGGTGAAAGCAAGATAAAAATGCTGTTTTAAGCATGCAAAAGCATACAAAACACCGTTTTCAAGTATTTAAACTGTCATATTTATGTTTCGGTCGTGCATAATAGCTAATGTTGGTGAAAGCAAGATAAAAATGCTGTTTTAAGCATGCAAAAGTATACAAAACACCGTTTTCAAGTATATAAACTGTCATATTCATGTTTCTGTCGTGTATAATAGCTAATGTTGGTGAAAGTAAGATAAAAATGCTGTATTAAGCATGCAAAAGCATACAGAACACCGTTTTCAAGTATTTAAACTGTCATATCCATGTACATGTCGTGTCTAATGGCTTATGTTTGCAAATTCAAGATAAAATAGCTGTTTTCAGCTTGCACAAACATACAAAATGCTGTTTTCAAGTATTTAAACTGTCATATTCATGTTTCTGTCGTGTATAATAGCTAATGTTGGTGAAAGCAAGATTAAAATGCTGTTTTAAGCATGCAAAAGTATACAAAACACCGTTTCAAGTATATAAACTGTCATATTCATGTTTCTGTCGTGTATAATAGCTAATGTTGGTGAAAGTAAGATAAAAATTCTGTATTAAGCATGCAAAAGCATACAGAACACCGTTTTCAAGTATTTAAACTGTCATATCCATGTACATGTCGTGTCTAATGGCTTATGTTTGCAAATTCAAGATAAAATAGCTGTTTTCAGCTTGCAAAAACATAAAAAATGCTGTTTTCAAGTATTTAAACTGTCATATTCATGTTTCTGTCCGTGTATAATAGCTAATGTTGGTGAAAGCAAGATAAAAATGCTGTTTTAAGAATGCAAAAGCATACAAAACACCGTTTTGAAGTATTTAAACTGTCATATTCATGTATATGTCGTGTGTAATGGCTTATGTTTGCAAAATCAAGATAAAATAGCTGTTTTCAGCTTGCAAAAACTTAAAAAATGCTGTTTTTAAGTATTTAAACTGTTATATCATGTTTCTGTCGTGTATAATAGCTAATGTTGGTAAAAGCAAGATAAAAATGCTGTTTTAAGCATGCAAAAGTATACAAAACACCGTTTTAAAGTATTTAAGCTGTTATATTCATATTTCTGTCGTGTATAATAGCTAATGTTGGTGAAAGCAAGATAAAAATGCTGTTTTAAGCATGAAAAAGCATACAAAACACCGTTTTCAAGTATTTAAACTGTCATATTAATGTATATGTGGTGTGTAATGTCTTATGTTTGCAAAATCAAGATAAAATAGCTGTTTTCAGCTTGCAAAAACATACAAAATGCTGTTTTCAAGTATTTAAACTCTCATATTCATGTTTCTGTCGTGTATAATAGCTAATGTTGGTGAAAGCAAGATAAAAATGCTGTTTTAAGCATGCAAAAGCATACAAAACACCGTTTTCAAGTATTTAAACTGTCATATTCTTGTATATGTCGTGTGTAATGGCTTATGTTTTCAAAATCAAGATAAAATAGCTATTTTTAGCTTGCAAAAACATACAAAATGCTGTTTTCAAGTATTTAAACTGTCATATTCATGTTTCTGTCGTGTATAATAGCTAATTTTGGTAAAAGCAAGATAAAAATGCTGTTTTAAGCATGCAAAAGCATACAAAACACCGTTTTCACGTATTTAAACTGTCATATTCTTGTATATGTCGTGTGTAATGGCTTATGTTTTCAAAATCAAGATAAAATAGCTATTTTTAGCTTGCAAAAACATACAAATTGCTGTTTTCAAGTATTTAAACTGTCATATTCATGTTTCTGTCGTGTATAATAGCTAATGTTGGTGAAAGCAAGATAAAAATGCTGTTTTAAGCATGCAAAAGCATACAAAACATCATTTTCAAGTATTTAAACTGTCATATTCATGTTTCTGTCGTGTATAATAGCTAATGTTGGGAAAGCAAGATAAAAATGCTGTTTTAAGCATGCAAAAGTATACAAAACACAGTTTTCAAGTATTGAAACTGTCATATTCATGTACATGTCGTGTGTAATGGCTTATGTTTGCAAAATCAAGAT